>MU776977.1:58811-97966 GCA_026770625.1 Nicotiana glauca | reverse complement strand
TTCTTTCATTTGTTTTTCAAAATGCATTAATACTAAAAATTAAAAATCCTACTGCATATGCATATTTTTTTTTTTTAAAAATACGAGTTATGCGACCAATTAACACAAAGAATGCAATAAAATTCCTAAAATTGTAAAATCATTTTATTTAAATTTTTGGAATAATTTGCTTAGGGTAAAAATCACGTGCTCACACTTTTAAAACCATTATTACCATTTTTTATAAAATAAAAGGGGAAAAATTGGCTATTTAAAATCTAGCCTCAATTTCAGCCCAAATTGGCACCCCAATTTAAACCCAATTACCCGACCAATACCCATTCAACCGACCCAACCCATAACCATTTTAATCCTGGTCGTTGATCATATTCCCCCTTTCCTTTTTAATTTCAAACGAACCCTAACCCTACCCCATTTTTTCAGAGACGCCGCCTCTAACTCCCTTTTATCTCAAACGCTCTTGAACTATCTCGAAACCCTAATCGCTCTCTACCGTTTTCAACCCCAAACTCACCGGAATTCATGGCCGCTCAAGTCATGGACGACCTATACTCACCTCCTACTGCTCTCACGTGTTTGATACCTGAAGGTTCGAGGCCAGACTTCGAGGTTCTTCACTTAGACCGTCGTCGATTTGGGGTTCCCAGCCATCTCCGGCCTTGCTCCGGCGTGTCTAAGCCTCCTAAGCCTGATTCCGACCTTATCGACTCCGGATCTGATCTTGTTTCTTCCAAGCCTTTCTTGTTTCTAGGGTTCTCAGAAACCCTAGCTTATTCGAGGTTCTTTTTCGTTTATCTGTTTAGATCTGGTGCTAGATCTGTGTTATATTTGACATTTCAAGTGTTTTTCCCAAATTTTCTTTTCAAAATCTTTTGATTCCAAATTAGGGTTTCTGAGTCTGTTTCCTAATATTTTGTTTGATTCATTTGCTTATCATCTTTAGGTTTTGAAAACCTTAATTTTTGGGATTTATTTGAGAATCTGAGACTATTTGTTGTTTGTTTCATTTGTTTATCATCTTTTAGTGTTGAAAACCCTAATTTCTTTGGGGTTTATGTGAGTTCCTGAAATTGCTAGTGCATTGCATCTGTTTGAAATTGCTCGACTTGATTTTAAATTCCTTTGTTTCATCATCCCTTTTCTTTATGTGATTCCTTTGACTCTGAGTTCTTGATATTTGTCAAACTTGACTATATTTTCAGAAAGGTTTTCACTTAACTTTTGCATGCTTTTGATCTTTTTCTCTATTACTAAGTCACTGAAACTTGACCTACGTGATTATCATGCTAAAAATGCTTGCAGTCTACTAGCTTTATGCTATTACTGTATGCTGTTTCCTTTTGCCATAGTTTGACCTCGCATGTATAGTGTTTGTGCACCTTATTTATATACTGAGTTTCTCTCTTTGATTGGTCTTCAAACTTGTGACTGATTTTCGAACTTTCCCTTTGTGAAATTCTGATTTCATTCGCCTGTTAAGGGTTAATTGATTTCTTTCCTTATTTTGCCTTACTGAATCCTTTCTCAAAATAAGTATGCTCCTGTATTTGGACTTAATCACTTGCTGTATCATTTTACTACTCCTTTTATGGCAGTAATCGGTCTGCCTCTTAAATTGATTTCTTTTCTTATTTTTTAAACCTATCACTGCCCGTTAACAAGTGATCCCTTAATTAAGGGCAATTACTTGTGTAATTGAATCTGATTAGTGATTGTTTCCATGTCTGTGGCTTATTACCTCACTTCTTACTTGTTTTCAAAAACTATAAATACATGTACTTCTTCTCTTTCAAAAAGGAGTTCGAACACACGAACACGTCATTACTTCTTACTCTTAAATTCACTTAGATTTTTTAAGCATTCAAGTTCTCTGAACTCACAAGCAAAAAGGTTCTTTTTGATTGTGGCTTGGCTTGAAAGTATCCTGTTTTTCTTTGCTTGCTTCTTCTGCAACTGGTATGTTACCTTTGTTTAATTTCTGCCACTCCCCTATGTGTTTATTTTTCAGTCCATTCTTTGTTTGGCTTACTGCTTCCATAATGTAAATTTTTGCAAGTTGGTTTGTTTCTTTGCTATGCTCCAACATGAATCCCTATCCGCCAATTCCTTTTGTATGTTGAGTTATGGTTCAGAAACATGACAACACTTGACATTGTTATTCATGTATATGGACTGGACTCCTTGAGTCCTAAACTCTTTCAATTCCCATTCCCTTTCCTTTTTATATGTATTCTTAGCCTGGGACCTTGGTATGGCAGTGTCCTAATTACTGTCCAGACCATAGTCTGACCTTCAATAGGTCTGTGCTCTTATTTTTTGGTTGAACAGGCTTGGTCAGGGGTGTGCCAGCCTACCTTATGGTTAGGTATGACCACCAGCCTGCCTTGGCACTCTCTACCCCTCTCTATTGTACTTGCACTCACTCTTAGAACTTAGGTTCTGCCCCCCTCTTGTGAGCCTTGCCTTGGGATCCATGAGCTCCCTTTGAACTTGGACACATGAGGGCTGGCTTTTCCACACTGCACTATAACTCATTCTGATTAATATCTTGGGTGTAAGCACTGCTTGGGGTTCCTGAAACTCCTTAGATCTCTGAAACACCCTAGATAAGAGAAGGCTTTGGAAATCTTGATCTCCGAAGTGGTTCAATCTCATATTATTAGACACTAAGTCTGAATTAGGCTGCTCGGATGTAGCTGATAGTTCCTGATGTACTTTTAATTTCAGTCTTATTCTACTGGTCTGTAATAATTTGTATAAACTCATGGGGATTTAGTTAAAAAGGGAGGGGGGTTACTTTTATGCACAAAGGGTAGAAAACATGCCTATAGGATTTTATTTCTAATTTGTGCAACTTCACACGTAGAAAGCATGCCTATAGGATTTAACTTCTGAATTATGCAATTATGCATATAGATACCATGCCTATAGAAGTTTGCATTTCTGCATATAATAACGTCATTAGGTAAACAGTTAGGTTTAATAATAAAACGGCATACGGATATCATTGTTTATAAGGTTTTCTATTAGTATTTGAAAAAGGTATCAAGAAGCAGTAACGTATAGAAAGCATGCCTATAGGAATTTCAAACCAGAGTTGTCGCACTTGTTTAAAACAACATCGATTTTGCTAAAATAAACAACTTCCTACACCCTTTCTGAACTCTTAAAACTTTTTCACACAATCAAATCAGTGCATTCTTTCTAAAACTTACTCTCGTTAACTCTGGTAAACATTTTTCAAATCAGCCTAAAGTCATTTCTTTATATTTATCTGACAAATCTCTTTTAATCAGTCTGCGACTCAGTTCTTTTGTTAAAAATTGGCAACTCTTTTTTTTTCTAACCAGTCTGCCTCCTGAAACTCATTTTTTTAGTTGTTAAACCACTTTTGTAACAAACCAGTACCCTTTTCTGAAACCTATTTTTACTCTGTAATTTTTCTTTAAAACCGGCTTGTGTTTTAAAAACCTGTTGTTCTATCCAGCACATAGACAAAAAGGGTTAACTAATCAATTGGATCAGTCTTAGACAACTGCATTCGAGTGAGCCTAATACAGACTTCCTGTCTAAAAATATGTTTGAACAGGTCCGCTTATCGCTTTAATTTAATTTAAGACCAAACCAGTACGTGCAAGACATGCTAAACTCTATGGCTTTATTTGATTTAAGGAGGCTTACTTGAGCCCTACTTGCCTATTTGCTTTCCTCTTTACTTGCATTATGTGTTTTGATTGATACCTTAGTATTTTGTCCTTTGAAAACGCTCAAAAGGCCCCAAACCCCTCTCCCTTTAGGACTAGCAGTCTAAATGCTTCCGGGACTGATAGGATTGGGACGGGTACTAGCATGCAATAAGTAACGAGACATTCCCCGCTTTAATACCTTAATGGGGTGGAAAGGGTAGACATGGAGATGATGATCACACGATAACACTATGCGTACGATCGGTTACCGGTGTTGTGTGGATGATCTATGTATTTTATAAACCTAGGACCCCTTTCCCTTATGTAATTATTTTTAGATTGTCAACTCCCAATTCTTAAAATCCTGCATTTTCATTTGTCATTAAAATTCCCCGTTTTGATTTTCGCACTGCCCCTTTTTCCTCTAAAAAATTTCTGCTCGCTCGCTTCTTTGTTTAGTAACCTTCATACATACCTACTTGCAGCCTTTATGTGAAATTGTCTTATATGTTTGCTTGCTTAAAGTCACAATTATAACATGGTCGGGAACCACACTAGTAGATCTTGAGGGGTGCCTAACAACTTCCTCTCGAGATAATTTCTAGCCTTTGCCCAAAATCTGGTTCTTCATCTCAAATTCTTTCTTAAAAGTGTCCTAATGCACTATAATCATTAGGTGGCGACTCTTCAAACTCAAACAAACAAAAAACCCAATTCTCGCAAGGGAATAGAGTTGTCCTCCCGAATGTCGTATACCCGATTCCGAACCCCGTTTGGAAAAAAAAGGGGGGCGTCGACAGCATGGAGACTCTGCTGGGGATTCTTTAGGATTTTACCATTTCATGTTATATGTGACTTTATTGCTTTCTTTTATTGCTTTGCTTAATGCCTTTATTCGAAACTGACTTGTCTTTTGTTTCTTTTTCTTTAACACTTTCATTTACCGCTTTCCATTAATACCACTATAATTTTGAGCAATTATTGTAAACATTTATTTTATGAACGTGGAAATACATATCAATTTATTTCATTCTTGTAAACTGCATCTTCAACATCATATTCCACCTGTGCCAAACAAATACCATAGCAACGGTTATAATGAGTGGTTGCGCCCTTCCAATATTATCACCCTTTAAATTTGGCAAAGGCGTACTTGCGGTAAAACCAGTCGATCAACGGTGCAGTCGACGGTTTCGTGCCTTTCCCTCTTGAGTTGTCCGCTCAAGGGTACTTGTCTAGCACCCCATAGAAACCTTATTCTGTTTAATTGTACATGTATCACGGTCAAACCTAGCCGAGTCAGTTATGTTATGCATATAATGACTCATTAGGATAGCCTAGTCCAAAGTCCATCGGGTTTCCTTGAAACCCAAACGGACACCTCCATGTTCTGTGCATTTATTTGGAGAACTAAATGCTTGCTATGCTAATTATTGGTTTAAATAGTCGAGTCCGGTGGGGTAAGGGCCTAACACTTTGTTTTGCAGAAAATGAGGCACGAAATCCCCAGATTTGGCATGGTAACCAACCTCCATCCAAGGCTGTGGTGGAAAGACCTCCACTCCAGTGATCAGAAGCTTGTCCGCAAATACTTAGGGAATTTGCCTTCCCTTCTAGAAATCCAGCCTGGCAATAGAATCATAGAGGTTGCGACACTATTCTGGGATAGTGACACGTCCGTGTTCCGCTTCGGGGACCTTGAAATGACTCCTTTGCTTGAAGAAATAGGAGGTTTAGCTGGTATCTCTTGGGAGGCTCCGGGTTTGCTTATTCCAGATAATCACAAGGGTAGGGGTTTCCTTAAGATGATGGGACTGAAGAAGAATCCAGACTTAACCTGTTTGAAAGACTCTTACATCCCATTCGACTATCTGTATGAGAGGTACGGCCATAGCAAGTTATATCGCACCTACTCAAATGAATTTGCCCTCACCTCATTAGGGCATATCCACAGAAGGGTCTTTGTTTTTATGTTCTACTTTTTGGGAATGATAGTGTTCCCTATGAAGAAGGCTAGGATCCACACCAGACTGGCTATGATAACTAAGACTCTGATGGAAGGAATTGGCGGGCAACCTTTCAGTATAGTGCCCATGATCGTTTCTGAGATATACCGAGCCCTGGACAACTGTCATCATAATCATTTTGAGGGTTGCAACTTATTACTTCAGCTTTGGCTCATGGAGCACCTCCAGAAAGAAGAATACCGGCGAGAGATCCTACACAGAGACTGGGATGATCACATCGCCTTCCACCAGCCAAGGCGTATGAATTATATGCCTAACATGTTCGCTCAGCCAGAGGACGCTGGAGGATGGGTAGAGTTATTTGAGAATCTGAAAGAAGACCAGGTACAGTGGATAGTCGAGTGGTTCCCTATAGAAGAATTCATTGTTCGATCCCGAGACGCACCATTTATCATACTAATGGGTCTAAGAGGAACTTATCCCTATGTTCCCCTCTGAGCCATGAGGCAGGCAGGAAGAAAGCAAATCATACCAAGGGTCGACAAAATGAGTCACTTCAAGGGTGACTTCCAGGACGATGATAGCCCTCACAAGTGCCAAGCTCAACACATGTGGCATTGCAAACTCATTTTGGGGAAAGAATCTATTGAGCCAGACAGGTATCACGCCGGTTGTGTGCCGCACTATTCAGGTTGGTTGGAAGACAATGGCATGGGTCAGCCCGGGTTCATTCGAGGTCACAGAATCATCAACGAGAACATTGAAGCACGGGTTAAGTATAATCAACCGCGCAAGAGAATTCGAGAGTGTGAAAATGAGCATCGGGAAACACAAGAAGCCCATCAGAAGTTGATCAAGGAGTGGAAAGATATGGCTGTCAGTGCCAACAAGCGACTAGGGTATTTGGAGCAGGGTATAGTGGAGCTGGAAGGAAAGTTCATCAAGAGGATTGAAGACTGTCAAAACGCCGAAGGGAATGCAGGCGAACATTTGGCCCGAGCGTATTTTCTGCTAGGACTACGCGAGCTGGTGAAGCTATTCGAAGGAGACAAAGATGCCGAATATGGGGAAGGTCCTTCTGGGACCAAGTAGTTAGGAGTCTTTTTATTTTTAATGTAATAAGGCCAATGGCCACTAGCGATATTTTACTTTCTGTTATTTAGCGTCGTTTTGGATTCGTCCTATTTTTTATCAATAAAATGAGAAATTTAGCATTATAAGTTCTCTGAAACTATTTGTCGTTAGGCCTACCTCGGGCACAACGGGGCACCCAAATTAGGACGCGATTTATATTCTTGCACAATATGTTTAAATACTGCAACGTTTTTCTCATAACCCGCAGTAACTTATTACCTTTTGTTTTTCTTTTTTTTTATTCCCCTCCCCACTGGTTAGTTCGTGCATTCTGGCACCATCATCATACTCCACAAGATCCAAGGGCCTTCCACCTCCTCCTCCTCCGAGTCCTATCCGGAACAAGAACAAAGGCAGAATGGGAGATTCAAGTGCAAAAAAGGAAATTGAAAGAACTGAGATTCCTCAGGATACCCCGGTTGCTAAGGAAACTGCTGCCCAACTTGATAAAAAATTATTGAAGTTCCGAGAAGAACTGGATCAAGTTCGGAACTTGGCAAACTTATCATTCTCTCTCACTGCTCCTGATGTCAACTTCCACAACATCCAGAATTCCGCACCTCCACAGAACACCCCACAACCACAGATATAACCCACTCATACTCAACACTGCAACACATGCCACACTCCTAACAACACCCCACTACTCATTCCCGAACCACTGAACACCACAAACGACCACCTCCACAACACTACCATCTACGGGGATACTGTACCCCACTACACTCAACTAATCTCAAATGCACCTGAGTCTGATGACAAAGACTCTCTTATCAGGAACTTGGCAGCAGAACTCAAGAAGTTGACCAACCGAGTCCAGGGCGTGGAAGGAAACAAAGGTATCAAGGGGCTGAATTAGGAGGACCTCTGCATTCAGCCAGATGTTGAACTTTCGGAAGGGTAAAAACCTCCCAAGTTCGAAATGTTCGATGGCATGGGAGATCCCAGAGTCCACTTGAGGACATATTGCGATAAGTTGGTCGGAGTCGGAAGGGATGAGAAGATCCGTATGAAGCTCTTCATGAGAAGTCTGAAGGGGGATGCTTTATCCTGGTACATCAGCCAGGACCCCCAAGAAATGGAAAAGCTGGGTAGGTATGGCATCGAATTTCATGGATAGGTTCCGGTTCAATACAAAGAATGCACCGGATGTATTCTATATCCAGAATTTGAGGAAGAAACCTACCGAGACGTTCCGCGAGTATGGTAATCGTTGGAGATCAGAGGCTGCTAAGGTCAGACCAGCCTTAGAAGAGGAACAAATGAACAGATTATTCGTCCGGGTTCAGGATCCACAATATTACGAGAGGTTGATGCTGATCAAGGGTCAGAAATTCTCCGATATCATCAAACTGGGAGAAAGAATTAAGGAAGGCATTAAGAATGGTATGGTTACTAATCTTGAAGCATTTCAGGCCACCAACAAGGCCTTACAGTCTGGTGGCACGTCCAAGAAGAAGGATGTGAGTGTTGTGATGGTCGCACAGGGAGCCAAATCACCACTAAAATACCACACTTACCCGTCACCTCTACTTACATATTAGCCTATCCCAAATTACGAAGTACCCGCACCCTCTTATCAAAATCCACTTCCCGTTTACCAATCGTCTCCATCTCTTACATATCAACCCACCTTACCTAGATATTGTCAACCCGCACCTGTCTACCAAGCATATAATGCTCAACCCTCTCACTACCAATCACCTCCCACCCTCCAAAATTTCCCTAGACCTAGGCCAAATTTTGACCGCAGACCTCCCAGACAATACATAGCCATCACCGAACCAATTGACCAGCTGTACGAGAGACTTAAAGCTGCTGGTTACGTCACCCCTATCCCAGCCATAACTCCAGAAAATCCTTCCCAGTAGGTCAACCCTAATAAGACCTGTGCGTACCACTCCAGCATGAAAGGACATACCATTGATGAGTGCCGCTTGTTGAAGGACAAGATTCAAACCCTGATCGACAATAAGGTCATCGTAGCAAAGTAGCCTACTCCTATTGTTCGCAATAACCCTTTGCCTGACCACAAAGGTGGAAACATTTACACGATCGAGATCGAAGATGATTGGGACCCCAAATGGTCGATATGGTTGATCGTTGAGGGTGATGAACCAAAGAAACCAGCGGTCACACTTAACCCAATTGTTGTGCAGAATCAGCCCTCCTGGGATGATGAAGTAAACATATCTATACCTCTTGAATTTGAAGCTCTTCTGCAAAGGTGCCCGAACCAATTGAGGTTGAGTTTGGAGTTCCAAAAGCACCTGCACCCTTTGAAGTTGCTGTGTTACCACCAAGGGTACCTATTCCTGTAGCAATGTCAGACATAACACCGTTCCATTCAAATTCCATACCATGGGACTAGACGGCCGAAGTTAGGAGGAAAGGGAAGACCAAGACAGTAGAAGCAATTGTTGCGCAAGGTATGACCAAAACAGGGAGGGTTTACACCCCAGAACACCTAGTTGAGTCTAGCAAGCAAGCCTCCGGACGGCCTATTGAAACTAGGCCCGATGATCTTTGGAGGAAAACACAAGCTAAGGAGTACTCGGTTGTTGAGCAATTGAACAAAACACTAGCGCAAATCTCCATACTATCTCTTCTACAGAGCTCTGACGCACACAAAAATGCCTTGATGGAGATACTGAGCGAAGCTTATGTGCCCAGCAACATAACTGGAGGTGAAATGGCAAATATGGTAAGGCAAGTACAGGAGAGCCACAAAATCACCTTCCACGAAGATGAGCTGCCGCCGGAAGGACTGAGCCACAACAAGGCACTGCACATCACCGTGCAATACGAGGATTATTTCATCACTAGAGTCTTGATCGACGGAGGATCCAGCCTCAACATCTGTCCGCTGATAACTCTCAGAACCTTGGGGAAGAGCCTGCACGAGATCAAAGATGGGGCCATCAATGTCAAAGCCTTCAATAGGTCCCAAAGGTCTACTATTGGAGAAATCAGCCTATGCTTGCAAATGGGACCAACATGGTTCGACGTTGACTTCCAAGTGATAGATGTCCCGACATCCTACAACTTGCTATTGGGACGACCATTGATCCATGCCGCTGGAGCCGTAGCATCGACCCTGCATTAGACAGTGAAGTTCGAATAAAATCACCAAGAGGTGATTATTCATGGCGATAGTAGCAACCCATATATAGTCGCCAGACCATCCCAACGATTGGAGGCAGAAGGAGAATAGGTGGAGAAACATGCCACCACATTGAAAGGGTTAACGCTATAGACAAGGATAAATGGTGGGATAACAAGATTGAAAGTATCCTGAATTGGTGTGGGTACGAACCTGGAAAGAGACTCGGCAAAAACCTCCAGGGGATCACTAAGCCTATCAAACTAAAGAAGCATGGCACTACTTTCGGGTTAGGGTACGATTATACTTGGGAAGAATTCCAGAAATGGTCGCCACCATGGCGCGGCCCCTACTATCTACTGGAGCATCCGATACCTCGCCTGGAGAAGACTTTCCAACCGACAGACATCATATATGGGTCAGAAGAAGAGGAAACATTGGCGGCAATGAAGAATCTGTTCTTGGAAGACGACAATATGGACTGTCATGTCATTTTTGAGGAGGAAGGGGAGTAAGGACCTTCCATACAAGCTATGAACCGAGGAGAGCGCCTCAACAATTGGTCCATCAGAACCACCAAGCCCGGAAAATTTCGGGGTAGCAAGGCTGAACAAAGCACTATGCATTATCTTTTACTTTTTCGCTAGTTGATTTCCTTTACGTATTTTCTTTAAATTTTAAAAAGAGCTCCGATGTTCAAAACAATTATGGAATTTATCAAAGTATTTCAGTAAATATCACTCTTATTATTTTCTCAATCATTTACTTTATTTACACAGCATTACTATTACTTATCTTGATGAACCGACGAATGTGACATGCGACGAGATAACACAACAAACGGATATAGACTCAGAAGAGGATGATATACCAGAAGAGGTCGTTAAAGAGGTTAAGGACTTTGAGAATAGGACGAAGTCTAACTTGGACAAAACTGTGGTTGTCAACTTGGGGGATACAGAGAATGTCAAGGAAACGTGCATCAGTGTTCACCTGTCACCATCAGAAAAGGAAGAGTATGCGAAATTCTTAAAAGAATACAAGGACATATTTGCCTGGTCGTATGATGATATGAACGGTCTCAGTACATCTATTGTAGCTCACAAGCTGCCAACAGATCCGACATGCCCGTCGGTAAAGCAGAAGCTCAGAAAGTTCAAGCCAGACATGAGTTTGAAAATCAAGGAGGAAGTTACCAAACAAGTCAAAGCCAAGGTCCTCAGAGTAGTGGAGTATCCAACATGGTTGGCCAACATTGTGCCAGTGCCAAAGAAAGACAGGAATTTCAGAGTCTGTGTCGACTACCGGGATCTCAACTGGGCCAGTTCAAAAGATGACTTCCCCTTGCCAAACATACGCAACCTGATTGACAACTGCGCCAAGCACGAGTTGCAGTCCTTCATTGATTGTTTTGCTGGGTATCATCAGATATGGATGGACGAAGAAGATGCGGAGAAAATGACTTTCATTATGTCGTCAGGGATGTATTGTTACAAGATGATGCCGTTTGGATTAAAAAATACTGGGGCCACCTACATGAGGGCCATGATTACTATTTTCCATGACATGATACACAAAGAGATCGAGGTGTATGTAGATGATGTCATCATCAAATCCAAGAAAGCCACTGACCACATGGAAGATCTGAGGAAGTTCTTCAACAGATTGAGAAGGTACAACCTGAAATTGAATCCCGCCAAATGTACATTCGGGGTTCCTACCGGAAAACTGCTTGGGTTCATCGTAATTCAACAAGGAATAGAACTAGATCCGTCAAAGGTTAACTCTATTCAAGAATTTCCACCGCCAAAGAATAAGAAAGAAGTTATGAGTTTCTCGGGGAGACTCAATTACATCAGCCGGTTCATAGCTCAGTCCACTGTCATTTGTGAGCCAATCTTTAAGATGTTGAAGAAGGAAGCCTCCACTAAATGGACTGATGATTGTCAGAAAGCCTTCGATAAAATCAAGGAATACCTGTCAATGCCGCGGGTTTTGGTTTTGCCCGAACCGGGTAGACCGCTATTGCTCTACCTTGCAGTATTGGATGGGGCATTTGGTTGTGTTTTGGGACAACATGACAAAGTGGGGAGAAAGGAGCAGGCCATCTACTATCTCAGCAAGAAGTTCACCTCGTACGAGGCCCAGTATTTGCTATTGGAACGCACCTGTTGTGCTCTGACTTGGGTAGCTCAGAAGCTGAGGCACTATTTTTGTGCATATACTACTTATCTCATATCAAGAATAGATCCGCTGAAGTACATCTTTCAAAAGCCCATGCCTACTGGCAAGCTAGCCAAGTGGCAAATCCTGCTGAGTGAATTCGACATCATCTACGTGACTCAGAAAGCAATCAAAGGACAGGCACTAGCAAATCACCTCGTTGAAAACCCTGTGGATGGAGAATACGAGCCTCTGAAGACGTATTTTCCTGATGAAGAGGTCTCTTTCATAGGAGAAGACATCGCAGAATCCTATGATGGCTGGAGAATATTTTTCGACGGAGCAGCAAACTTCAAAGGAGTTGGCATAGGGGAAGTTCTAGTATCAGAAATAGGTCAGCATTATCCGGTGTCTGCCAAGCTCAGGTTCCCATACACCAACAATATGGCCGAGTACGAAGCCTATATCTTAGGGCTCAAGCTGGCCATTGATATGAACGTTCATGAGTTACTAGTGATCAGGGATTCAGACTTGCTCATACATCAGGTCCGAGAAGAATGAACATCTAAGAACTCCAAGATACTCCTGTAGTTGCATCATGTATAGGAGTTGAGGAAGATGTTTACAAAGACAGAATTCTGGCACGTCCCCAGAGTCCAGAATGAGTTTGACGATGCATTGGCTACCCTGGCCTCTATGATTCAGCATCAAGATAAGAACTTCATTGACCCTATTCCAGTAGAAATTCATGATCATCTAGCTTACTGTGCCCATGTCGAGGAAGAAGCAGACGGAAAACCATGGTTTCATGACATTAAGAAATATCTAGCAACAGGAGAATATCCAGAATTTGTAAACGCTACTCAAAAGCGTACACTACGAAGGTTATCCAATCACTTCTTTCACTGCAGAGGAATCCTGTGTAGGAGGACTCCCGATTTAGGATTGCTAAGATGTGTCGAAGCAAAGGAAGCATCCAGATTGTTGGAGGAGGTTCATGCAGGGACCTGTGGCCCACACATGAATGGTTTCGTCTTAGCCAAGAAAATACTCCGAGCTGGTTATTTTTGGATGACTATAGAGATGGACTGCATCCAGTATGTACGAAAATGCCATCGTTATCAGATACATGCGGATATGATAAAGGTGCCTCCTAACGATCTTAATGCAACAAGCTCGCCATGGCCGTTTGCGCTTGGGGAATGGATGTCATCGGACCTATCGATCCTGCCACATCAAAAGGGCGCAGGTTTATTCTAGTGGCAATTGATTATTTCACCAAATGGGTTGAAGCAGCATCATATAAGGCAGTACCAAGAAGGTTGTGGTAGACTTTGTCCGCAACCGTATCATTTGACAATTTGGCATCCCAGAGTCAATCATTACTGATAATGGTTCCAATCTCAACAGTGACCTTATGAAAGCAATGTGTGAAGCATTCAAGATCAAACACAAGAATTATACAGCCTACAGACCTCAGATGAATGGAGCTGTAGAAGCGGCCAACAAGAATATCAAGAAGATACTAAGGAAAATGATAGAAAAACATAAGCAATTGCATGAGAAATTATCATTTGCTCTATTAGGATACCGCACCACAGTCCGCACATCAACCGGGCAACTCCCCACATGCTGGTTTATGGTACAGAGGCGGTCATTCCCGCCGAGGTAGAAATTCCCTCCTTAAGGATCATAGAGGAAGCAAAACTCGACGATGCAGAATGGGTAAAAAGCTGCTACGAGCAATTAGCTCTAATAGATGGGAAGAGAATGAATGCAGTTTTCCATGGTCAATTGTATCAGAACAGAATGTCCAGAGCCTTCAACAAAAGATTCAAGCCAAGACAATTCACACTAGGGCAACTGGTATTGAAGAAAATTTTTCCGCATCAGGATGAGGCCAAAGGGAAGTTCTCTCCTAACTGGCAAGGCCCGTACATGGTTCAACGGGTCCTAATAGGAAGAGCCCTCAAACTCACAGAAATATATGGAGAAGTCTGGCCAAAGCCAATTAATTCAGATGCAGTCAAGTGTTATTATGTGTAACCACTTATGATTCCCTTCATGATGTAATTTGAACTACGCCTGACCTGATTCCCGTTTAAGAGGGAATACGTAGGCAGCCCTATGGGTTCAGTCACAATTTAATAAAAATTTCATTTCCCCTGCTATCGGAACCAGGGCAGAATTTTGAGGAGGACCCTCAAAATTCTAAAGTTAGTTTTCAGCCGTTCATCGCCAGGAATGCCACCCCAGTAAACTGGGGAAGAATTTTGAAGAGGACCCTCAAAATTGCAAAGTTGATTTTTCAACCGTTCAGCGCAGCCGTCAGAAGTGCCAGCCCAGCAAACTGGGGCAGAATTTTGAGGAGGTCCCTCAAAATTCCGGAGCGAGAGAGGTTGCAATGTCTTGAACCGTGTCGAAGTCGTTGGTTCATTTAAAGAAAGCTATTTTCGATTGTATACATACATTTTATTTACTAAATCATGCATAACTATTGGTCGAATTGCTGCTATTTAGCAACACTACCCCAATGATATACAACACCAGAAGCCAGGGGAAAACGAACTAACCTTTCCCCTTATAGAACTCACAATTTTTCTTTGGATGAAGGCACTCGACTTGCAATATCGCTAAGTATATCTATGTATGCATACTTTCCCAAGAATGCAACTTTTCAGAATCATCATTTATCCGCGATTGCTATTCGTACACAACATCCCCAGCAGTCACGATATCGTAATCGGCTATCAGCTAAGAGATCTTACTACTATTTGCCTTTTTTGCATTCTGACATCCTGCATAAGGCTACCTTTCTACCTTTCGAGACTAAGCACTGTCTCCATCCTGCATTTTCTTATATTGCATAAGGCTACCTTTCTGCTTTTCGAGACTAAGCACTGTCTCCATCTGCATTATTTGCATAAGGCTACCTTTCTGCCTTTCGAGACTAAGCACTATCTCCATCTGCATCATCTGCATAAGGCTACCCTCCTGCCTTTCGAGACTAAGCACTGTCTCCATCCTGCATTTTCTTGTATTGCATAAGGCTACCTTTCTGCCTTTCGAGAGTAAGCACTGTCTCCATCTGCATTATCTGCATAAGGCTACCCTCCTGCCTTTCGAGACTAAGCACTGTCTCCATCCTGCATTTTTAAGGTTACCTTTCTGCCTTTCAAGACTAAGCACTGTCTCCATCTGCATCATCTGCATCATCTACATAAGGCTGCCCTCCTGCCTTTTGAGACTAAGCACTATCTCCATCCTGCATTTTGTTGCATTGCATAAGGCTACCCTCCTGCCTTTCGAGACTAAGCACTGTCTCCATCCTGCATTTTCTTGCATTGCATAAGGCTACCTTTCTGCCTTTCGAGACTAAGCACTATCTCCATCTGCATCATCTGCATAAGGCTACCCTCCTGCCTTTCGAGACTAAGCACTGTCTCCATCCTACATTTTCTTGCATTGCATTAGGCTACCTTTCTGACTTTCGACGTTAAGCTCTACCTCCATCTGCATGGCTGAAATATCGCCACCTCTACTTGCATCAGCTGAAATACCGCCAGCTTCATTTAAATCTTGCATGGCTGAAACATCGCCAATTTTTGTTCAAATCCCTCGTACTTGCTGAAATATCGCCATTTACATTTTTACGTCAACTGAAACATTGCCGCCTTATTTAAATTTCTATCGGCTGAAATATCGCCATTTACATTTTCTGCTTCGGCTAAAACATCGGCACTTTATTTAAATTTTTGTCGACTAAAATATCGCCATTTATATTTTTTACGTTGGCTGAAACATCGCCGCTTTATTTAAATTTCTGTCGGCTGAAATATCGCCATTTACATTTTTCTACTTCAGCTGAAACATCGCCAGCTTTATTTAAATTCTCGTTGGCTGAAATAGCGCCATTTAGATTTATCCTTCACATCGGCTGAAATACCGCTAAATCTTGCATTTCATGGGCTGAAATACCGCCAAACCGTTCGAGGGCATCATTGCTCGGAGGCATCATCTTCATAGCCCGAGAACACCATGCCATGGCCCGAGGACCCCACTTTATATCCTGCACATCATTATTCAAATGCATCATAGTTCGGAGGCACCATTATCATAGCCCGAGAACATCATTTCATAGCCTGCGAATCCTTTATTTTGCGCTTCATGGCCCAGGACGTCATGGTCTAAGGATGTCATCCTAACCATCCGAAGGCAACATTCATGGTCCAACGGGAACTTGCATCATGTTTAAGTTTATGCACGATATATGCCCGTATTGCTTACTTGCAGGTACACCAGCTAGCAACGGCCGTCTCAGCAAGAGCGATCCCGCTCCAGTAACCGCAGCCTACTAGACTTCCAATACCTCTTGCCACCTAAACATCGTGTCCGTCTCTTTCAAATCTCCATCGGCACATTCAGTCAATAGTTCCTGAACTACATATAGCCTGATTCCTGTAAAACCAGGGATATGTATGTAGCTCAGAAGCCAGAGCTCGGTCAAATCCTTTTCAAATTGCCGCTTCCGATCAAAATTGGCCATCATATCTTTACCCGACAACTCTTTCATCCTTCCCGAGTAAAGAGGGGAAGCTGTTGATACCCAATTTTTCCCTAGGTAATTTTATATCCAAAATACTTCCAAAATAGCATAAATGTGCTATATAAGCACACCCAAGAGTTTTGGCATTTTTAACGATTTTAAAACCAATTTATTGCCTATTTTAATACAACAAAATCCAATAATTATTCCCAAAATTGTTATTTTTGGTGAATAACTCATTTTATTCTCACATTTACACCAAAATATAATTGAGGTAATTTTTGCATATTTTTACAAATTTATTTGGTATTTTTAAAGCTAAATTGCATATAATTGCAATTTTAGCCTATTTTGTGATTAATAGAATTTTATAACTATAAAATTTTAAAGTTAATATTTGTTTAATCAGTATTTTAATTTTCTTTTAAAACCATTACTACCATTTTTATAAAATAAAAGGGGAAAAATTGGCTATTTAAAATCTAGCCTCAATTTCATTTCAATTTCAGCCCAAATTGGCACCCCAATTTAAACCCAATTACCCGACCTAATACCCATTCAACCGACCCAACCCATAACCCTTTTAATCCTGGCCGTTGATCATTTAGATCAACGGCAACCATCCCCCTTTCCTTTTTAATTTCAAATGACCCCTAACCCTACCCCATTCTTTTAGAGACGCCCCTTTAACTCCCCTTTCTCTCAAACTTTCTCGAACTCTCTCGAAACCCTAAATTCTCTTTGCCGCTTTTAACCCCAAACTCACCGGAATTCATGGTCGCTCAAGTCATGGACGACCTATACTCACCTCCTACTGCTCTCACGTGCCTGATACCTGAAGGTTTGAGGCCAGACTTCGAGGGTGTTCACTCAGACTGTCGTCGATTCGAGGTTCCCAGCCATCTTCGGCCTTGCTCCGATGTGTCTAAGCCTCCTAAGCCTAATTCCGACTTTATCGACTCCGGATCTGATCTTGTTTCTTCCAAGCCTTTCTCGTTTCTAGGGTTCTCAGAAACCCTAGCTTATTTGAGGTTCTTTTTCGTTTATCAGTTTAGATCTATGCTATATTTGACATTTCAAGTGTTTTTCCCAAATTTCCTTTTCAAAATCTTTTGATTCCAAATTAGGCTTTTTGAGTCTGTTTTCTAATATTTTGTTCGATTTATTTGCTTATCATCTCTAGGTTTTGAAAACCTTAATTTTTGGGATTTGTTTGAGAATCTGAGACTATTTGTTGTTTGTTTCATTTGTTTATCATCTTTTAGTGTTGAAAACCCTAATTTCTTTGGGGTTTATGCGAGTTCCTAAAATTGCTAGTGCATTGCATCTACTTGAAATTGCTCGACTTGATTTGAAATTCCTTTGTTTCATCATCCCTTTTCTTTATGTGATTCCTTTGATTATGAGTTCTTGCTATTTGTCAAACTTGACTATGTTTTTAGAAAGGTTTTCACTTGACTTTTGCATGCTTCTGATCTTTTTCTCTATTTCTAAGTCACTGAAACTTGACCTACGTGACTATCATGCTAAAAATGCTTGATGTCTACTATCTTTATGCTATTACTGTACGCTGTTTCCTTTTGCCATAGTTTGGCCTCGCATGTATAGTGTTTGTGCACCTTATTTATATATTGAGTTTCTCTCTTTGATTGGTCTTCAAACTTGTGACTGATTTTCGAACTTTCTCTTTGTGAAATTCTGATTTCATTCGCCTGTTAAGGGTTAATTGATTTCTTTCCTTATTTTGCCTTACTGAATCCTTTCTTAAAATAAGTATGTTCCTGTATTTGGACTTAATCACTTGCTGTATCATTTTAAAACTTCTTCTATGGCAGTAATCAGTCTGCCTCTTAAATTGATTTCTTTCCTTATTTTTAAACCTATCATTGCCCGTTAACAAGTGATCCCTTAATTAAGGGCAATTACTTGTGTAATTGAATCTGATTAGTGATTGTTTCCATGTCTGTGGATTATTACCTCACTTCTTACTCGTTTTCAAAAACTATAAATACATGTACTTCTTCTCTTTCAAAAATGAGTTCGAACACACGAACAAGTCATTACTTCTTACTCTCAAATTGACTTAGATTTTTTTAAGCATTCAAGTTCTCTGAACTCACAAACATAAAGGTTCTTTTTTATTGTGGCTTGGCTTGAAAATATCCTGATTTTCTTTGCTTGCTTCTTCTGCAACTGGTATGTTACCTTTGTTTAATTTCTGCCACTCCCCTATGTGTTTATTTTTCAGTCCATTCTTTGTTTGGCTTACTGCTTCCATAATGTAAATTTTGCAAGTTGGTTTGTTTCTTTGCTATGATCCAACATGAATCCCTATCCCCCAATCCTTTTTGTATGTTGAGTTATGGTTCAGAAATATGACTACACTTGACATTGTTATTCATGTATTTGGACTGGACTCCCTGAGTCCTAAACTCTTTCAATTCCCATTCCCTTTCCCCTTTATATGTAATCTGAGCCTGGGACCTTGGTCTGGCAGTGTCCTAATCACTTTCCAGACCATAGTCTGACCTTCAGTATGTCTGTGCTCTTATTTGTTGGCTGAATAGGCTTGGTCATGCCACGACCCCATTCCCAAACCCGGTCGTGATGGTGCCTCTCGTAAAGACAAGGCCAGCCAACAGACATCAATACCTCTTTAATACTTATTTAGCATGAATAAGTCCAAAATATTAATAAAATTATCATATGTGCGGAAGAGAAATAATAAAATAGGGAACCATCCCGATACAGCCCGACCGGGGTGTCACAAGTCACGAGCATCTAGAAGGATTTTTAATTCAACGACAAGGCTTGTAATACATGGATTTAAAATTTAGAATCAGAAGAAGAAGAAGTCCGGTGCCGCGAACGCTGGCGATCACCTTGCTCAGCTACGATAGCAAATCCTCAACTAGCTCAAACTCGCTACCGGGTAAACCAATATCTGCATCTGCATCCGAGGTGCAGGGAGTAAAGTGAGTACTCCAAATCAGTGAGTAATAAAGGTAAATAATAACTGAGCAGCAAGAAACCACATAAAGCAATCCATCATGCTATAAAGAACAGTGTAACCCTTTGAGAAAACAGGGAAACCGTATAATCTTTAGAAATATCTGGGCTCAGTTTTAAAACCTCTTTTGAAAATATCTTTTTCCAACAGTTAAGCAAATGAATGCGAAACAGATAGTGCAAGTCAGCCCCTTGGGAACAGCACTCCATTTAACGAATAACACCAGGGTATCAGGTAAGCAGTGCAAGAAGTTGCATAGAAGCCAATGAAATGCGAGTGCTGGAATGTCATGACAAATAATACAAATAGGAACAAATGCATGAGTGCAATACAATGCATATGACAGTACACTCTGGTACCCACTGCGGCGTGCATCCCGAGCCATCCATATATTTAACGTCGACGGTGCACACTGGGGGTGTGTACAGACTCCGAAGGGGCTCCTACAGCGCAAGTGCAATATCAAGCCATCTCATGGCATCAACCAGGCCCTCGGCCTCAATATCAATATAACACCGCTGCGGCGTGCAGCCCGAGCCATCCATAGTCCAGAAATACACATGTAACACTGCTGTGGTGTGCATCCCGATCCATGCTCAGTCCAAAAATGCACAAAGCCACTTGGGCAATACAATATGGTAGTTCTCAGCTCAAGACGTCAATAAAATATTGTTTAAGTTTTCAAATCTTTGAAAAATGGCTGAGTTTGCAAGACAGTATTAAAACCTTGGACCGAGATCAAATAATATGCAAAGTGATGCGAAAACAGTGATATCAATCCCTAAAGGATTCACATAGTTGGCACGAAGCCCAAACATGGCAATTAGCCCAAATTATGATGATAACAAGTAGTTCAGTCAAATACGTAGTAATTTCATCAATCGGGATGGACCAAGTTACAATCCCCAACGGTGCTCTACCCCACGCTCGCTATCCGACGTGCAAGTCACCTCAATAGAGTACTATGATGTGCGAATCCGGAGTTTCAAATCCTCAGACTATCATTTACAATCATTACTCACCTCGAACCGGTGAAATCTCTAGCTCGCGATGCCTTTGCCCCTCAAATCGGCCTCCACGCGCGACGAATCTATCAAAAAACAGAGCAGATACATCACAATACGCTAAGGGAACAATATCCAATCAAAAACAATCGAAAAATAGCAAAAATCTCGAAACTAGCAAAACCCGAGCCCCGAGCCCACTTCTCAAAAAATTATAATATTCATATCACCAGATTCATCGTCTCGCCACGAGCTCATATATATCAAATTTACCAAAATCGGAGCTCAAATGCCCCCTCAAATCCCAAATTTTCATTTCAAAAGTTAAGCCCTAGTTCTTCCAATTTTACTCAAATTTCCATGAATTTACAGATTGATTCTTCAATAAAATGATGTTTCTAGGCCATATGACTCACCTCTAATTAATTCCCGTCGAAACCCTCTTCAATTTCTACCAAAAAGCTCTCAAGGTGCTCAACAATGGATAAAAATGGACCAAGCTTCGCGGATGAAATAATATAAAACTCTTCTGCCCAGGTGTATTTTTTTTTACCCCATGCGAATGCGGTCAACACCCCCGCGTTCGCGATGAACAAAAAAATGCTGACCAAAATTTATCCCTACGCGAACGCGAACCTTCAGGACCCCCAACTACGCGAACGCGTCCCTATGGCCGCAATCGCGATGAAGAAATACTCAGGGCCTTAACTTCCTTCTACGCGAACGCATGATCCCTACCGCGAACGCGAAGCTTCGCCTTTTAGAACTACGCGAATGCGACCCTATGACACACGATCGCGAAGACTAAATTCCAGGCCACCCAAATTTCCTCTACGCGTTCGCGACTCACCCATGCGAACGCGAAGAGAAATTTTCTTCTGCAACACAAACAGTTGAACCTGCAATCTTTAAGTCCAAAAATGGTCCGGTTGACCACTCGAAATCATCCCGAGGACCTCGGGACCTCAACCAAAGGTACCAACACATTTTAAAACATTACTCAAACTTGTTCCAATCTTCAAAATACATCAAACAACGCTAAAACCATTAAATCACATCGGATTCAAGCCTAAGTTTCTTAAAGACTTCCGAAATACGCATTTGATCAAAAAACCGACTAAAACACCTCCGAATGACCTAAAATTTTACAAACATATCCCAAATCATCTAACGAAGCTACAACAACTCTCGGAATTCCATTTCGACTCTCGGATCAAAATCTCACCTATCCACTGGTATTCGCCAAAATACTAACTTCGCCAATTCAAGCCTAATTCTACACCGGACCCCCAAAATACATTCCGATCACACTCTTAAGTCATAAATTACCCCCTGAAGCTAACTGAATCATCGAAATTCAAATCTGAGCCCTCTAACATAATAGTCAACATCCGGTTGACTTTTCCAACTTAAGCCTTCCTTAAAGAAACTAAGTGTCTCATTTCTTATCAAAAACAATCCAACTCAACTCTAAGACACCAAATAACGATAACGAAACATGAAGAGGAATAAAATGGGGGAAACGGGGTGGTAACTTCTGATATGACGGGTCGTCATAGTTCAGGGGAGTGCCAGTCTACCTTATGGTTAGGTATGACCACCAGCCTGCCTTAGCACTCTCTACCCCTCTCTATTGCACTTGCACTTACTCTTAGAACTTAGGTTCTGCCCCCTTCTTGTGAGCCTTGCCTTGGGATCCATGAGATCCCTCTGAACTTGGACACTTGAGGGCTGGCTCTTCCACACTGCACTATAACTCATTCTGATTAATATCTTGGGTGTAAGCACTGCCTGGGGTTCCTGAAACTCCTTAGATCTCTGAAACACCCTAGATAAGAGAAGGCTTTGGAAATCTTGATCTCGGAAGTGGTTCAATCTCATATTATTAGACACTAAGTCTGAATTAGGCTGCTCGGATGTAGCTGATAGTTCCTGATGTACTTTTAATTTCAGTCTTATTCTACTGGTCATTAATAATTTGTAAAAACTCATGGCGATTTAGTAAAAAAGGGAGGGGGGTTACTTTTATGCACAAAGGGTAGAAAACATGCCTATAAGATTTTGTTTCTAATTTGTGCAACTTCACACGTAGAAAGCATGCCTATAGGATTTAACTTCTGAATTCTGCAATTATGCAAATAGATACCATGCCTATAGAAGTTTGCATTTCTGCATATAATAACTTCATTAGGTAAACAGTTAGGTTTAATAATAAAATGGCATACAGATATCATTGTTTATAAGGTTTTCTATTAGCATTTGAAAGGTATCAAGAAGCAGTAACGTATAGAAAGCATGCCTATAGGAATTTCGAACCAAAGCTGTCTCACTTGTTTAAAATAGCATCGATTTTACTAAAATAAACAACTTCCTACACCCTTTCTGAACTCTTAAAACTTTTTCACACAATCAAATCAGTGCATTGTTTCTAAAACTTACTCTCGTTAACTCTGGTAAATATTTTTCAAATCAGCCTAAAGTCATTTCTTTATATTTATCTAACAAATCTCTTCTAATTAGTCCGCGACTCAGTTCTTTTGTTAAAAATTGGCAACTCTTTTTTTTTCTAACCAGTCTGCCTCCTAAAACTCATTTTTTTAGTTGTTAAACCACTTTTGTAACAAACTAGTACCCTTTTCTGAAACCTATTTTTACTCTGTAATTTTTCTTTAAAATCAGCTTGTGTTTTAAAAATCAATTGTTCTATCCAGCACATAAACAAAAAGGGTTAACTAATTAACTAGATCAGTCCTAGACAACTGCATTCGAGTGAGCCTAATACAGACTTCCTGTCTAAAAATATATGTTGAACCAGTCCGCTTATCGCTTTAATTTAATTTAAGACCAAACCAGTACGTGCAAGACATGTTAAACTTTATGGCTTTATTTGATTTATGGAGGCTTACTTGAGCCCTACTTGCCTATTTGCTTTCCTCTTTACTTGCATTATGTGTTTTGATTGACGCCTTAGTATTTTGTCCTTTGAAAACTCTCAAAAGGCCCCAAACCCCTCTCCCTTTAGGACTAGTAGTCCAAATGCCTCTGGGACTGATAGGATTGGAACGGGTACTAGCATGCAATAAGTAACGAGACATTTCGCGCTTTAATACCTTAATGGGGTGGAAATGGTAGACATGGAGATGATGATCACACGATAACACTATGCGTACGATCAGTTACCGGTGTTGTGTGGATGATCCATGTATTTTACAAACCTAGGACCCCTTTCCCTTATGTAATTATTTTCAGATTGTCAACTCCCGATTCTTTAAATCCTGCATTTTCGTTTGTCATTAAAATTCCCCTTTTTGATTTTCGCACTGCCCCTTTTTCCTCTAAAAATTTTCTGCTCGCTCGCTTCTTTGTTTAGTAACCTTCATACATACCTACTTTTAGNATATCAAATTTACCAAAATCGGAGCTCAAATGCCCCCTCAAATCCCAAATTTTCATTTCAAAAGTTAAGCCCTAGTTCTTCCAATTTTACTCAAATTTCCATGAATTTACAGATTGATTCTTCAATAAAATGATGTTTCTAGGCCATATGACTCACCTCTAATTAATTCCCGTCGAAACCCTCTTCAATTTCTACCAAAAAGCTCTCAAGGTGCTCAACAATGGATAAAAATGGACCAAGCTTCGCGGATGAAATAATATAAAACTCTTCTGCCCAGGTGTATTTTTTTTTACCCCATGCGAATGCGGTCAACACCCCCGCGTTCGCGATGAACAAAAAAATGCTGACCAAAATTTATCCCTACGCGAACGCGAACCTTCAGGACCCCCAACTACGCGAACGCGTCCCTATGGCCGCAATCGCGATGAAGAAATACTCAGGGCCTTAACTTCCTTCTACGCGAACGCATGATCCCTACCGCGAACGCGAAGCTTCGCCTTTTAGAACTACGCGAATGCGACCCTATGACACACGATCGCGAAGACTAAATTCCAGGCCACCCAAATTTCCTCTACGCGTTCGCGACTCACCCATGCGAACGCGAAGAGAAATTTTCTTCTGCAACACAAACAGTTGAACCTGCAATCTTTAAGTCCAAAAATGGTCCGGTTGACCACTCGAAATCATCCCGAGGACCTCGGGACCTCAACCAAAGGTACCAACACATTTTAAAACATTACTCAAACTTGTTCCAATCTTCAAAATACATCAAACAACGCTAAAACCATTAAATCACATCGGATTCAAGCCTAAGTTTCTTAAAGACTTCCGAAATACGCATTTGATCAAAAAACCGACTAAAACACCTCCGAATGACCTAAAATTTTACAAACATATCCCAAATCATCTAACGAAGCTACAACAACTCTCGGAATTCCATTTCGACTCTCGGATCAAAATCTCACCTATCCACTGGTATTCGCCAAAATACTAACTTCGCCAATTCAAGCCTAATTCTACACCGGACCCCCAAAATACATTCCGATCACACTCTTAAGTCATAAATTACCCCCTGAAGCTAACTGAATCATCGAAATTCAAATCTGAGCCCTCTAACATAATAGTCAACATCCGGTTGACTTTTCCAACTTAAGCCTTCCTTAAAGAAACTAAGTGTCTCATTTCTTATCAAAAACAATCCAACTCAACTCTAAGACACCAAATAACGATAACGAAACATGAAGAGGAATAAAATGGGGGAAACGGGGTGGTAACTTCTGATATGACGGGTCGTCATAGTTCAGGGGAGTGCCAGTCTACCTTATGGTTAGGTATGACCACCAGCCTGCCTTAGCACTCTCTACCCCTCTCTATTGCACTTGCACTTACTCTTAGAACTTAGGTTCTGCCCCCTTCTTGTGAGCCTTGCCTTGGGATCCATGAGANACCTTCCCCTCGAGATAATTTCTAGCCCTTACCCAAACTCTGGTTCTTCATCTCAAATTCTTTCTTAAAAGTGTCCCAATGCACTATAATCATTAGGTGGCGACTCTTCAAACTCAAACAAACAAAAAACCCAATTCTCGCAAGGGAATAGAGTTGTCCTCCCGAATGTCGTTTACCCGATTCCGAACCCCGTTTGAAAAAAAAAGGGGGGCATCGACAAAGTCTTCTCCCTTCAGGCTTGGATTGGAAGAAATTTAAAAATAGCCAAAGTAATCAAATTTTAGCTATTTTTAATGTAAAGATAAATTTGATCAAAAACACCATTCAGAATTCAAAAAATACTCTTGTACAATATACTGGAGTTCCAGTATACTTATACTGGAACTCCAGTATAATATTCTAAAGTTCCAGTATAATACACCGGTCAAGCATAATATGTTAGAAGTTCATACAGTGGTGCTCCAATCTCCATAATATTATGCTGGAACTTTACGCGTATTGGAGTTCCAGTATAATTTGCTAGAAGTTCATACACAGGCACACCGATCTCCAGTATATTATACTGGAATTTTCCGTGTTGCAAAGTAGTGGCTATTTTTTAATGACTTTGCAAACGCTGGCCATTTTTGAATGACCAGTCCGAAAAGTAGCTAGCCCATGCTATTTTTACGCTTGGATAAAGTAAGCTAACCTTTGGATCAATATAAAATTCGTACGAAAAAAAAGAAATTTTTACGTTCATATACACTGTTTGAAACTTTATTACGAAAAATATCCTTGTGTTGGTATTTACCCGACCTAAACATATTTTAGTTAGAAAATATATACAATCCGCCTTAAAAGGTTTCCAAATCCATTATTTGTGCCTTCAATCAAGGGATTTAGTTACACCGTTTTCCTTTTTTTTTCTCCTCTTCTCTTTCCTTATTTTTCTTTCGCCTTAATATACGGTAATCATGAAACCTATTTTTCTCCATCCTGTCATTTTGCCATGGATTGTTTTCCCGGTTTGTAAATTTGGAAGAAAGGCGCAAGCTTTTAGGAGAGCATGAAAAGTGAAATTGGAGGTGCTGAGAGGAAAATGAGGTTCTTTAGAATAGGCTGAGAGAGATTCAAAATGGTTTCCTTGTTGGATAAAGTTTTTGATTTTTGAATTAAGCCAAACAAAAGAACGGATTGGATTCAGATTGGAAAATTCACGGGATTTGAAGCAAAGGAAACGCATAGCATCTCATCCTCCTAAGTTCGGCAAATGTCACTTACAAACTGGAGAAGGTGGACTTGCTCCTCTACACTTCAAGTGGAAAATATATTTTATTTTATTTCTTGTGTTGTAAAGATTGGTGTAAGAGGAAAAAAAATAGATGTGCGTGTGTATTCAGTCAAGTATGTGTCAATCATTAAACTAAGGTGAGTCAAGTAAAAATGTATTCAGTTTATTAGCCCGTTTTGCCAAGCTGCAAAAATCAGCTTATTTTGAGAAGCATTTTTTTTCAAAAGTACTTTTCTCAAAAGTACTTTTGGTGAGAAACAGTTTGTGTTTGGCTAATTAGTTTGAAAAGCACTTCTGAGCAGCAATTATTGTTTGGCCAAGCTGTTAAAAACTGCTTCTAAGTGTATTTTTCTCAAAAGTGCTTCTCAAAAAAGTGCTTTTGGAGAGAAACTACTTTTTCTACTTCTTCAAAACTGCTTCTGCTTCTCCTCCTCCTCGAAAGCACTTTTTTTCCTTCCAGAAGCTTGGCCAAACACCTCAATTTTTGGCCAAAAGTGCTTTTGGCAAAACAAAAAAAAAAAGCACTTTTGGCCAAAAATAAGCTTGGCCAAACACGCTATATAACTTATTTACAAGTTTCATACATTATTTTTACCCAATTATATACAACTACAATATCATACAATTTTTATACAATATGTCTTTTATATATTTTGTATATGATTTATACATTGTAAAAATAAATTTCATATAACTAATTATATATTATACAACTTATCTACAACTTTCATATATTATTTCTACCCAGTTACTATATACAACTACAATATCATATAACTTAAATATATTTTTTATAATATTGTTCAATTTTCATATAATAACACCCTCAAAATTGAGATTTAAACTCCAAACAATATTTCCAATTGTTTGCAACACTATACAATCCAAACAAATAATGTTTTTTGAAAACCTAAATTTGAATTCAAAGCTTCAATGCTTTTTGATGGATGTTAATGGTGGAATTGCTGCTCTCTTTTCCTTTGCTTTACATTACTGGAATTAGGGACTGAGAGATAGAGAGAGACGTAAATAGAATTCTTAATTGTTTGCAACAACACCCAATTCAAACAAATAATATTTTTTTAAAACCCAAATTCGAATTCAAAGCTTCAAAATTTTTTAATGGCTGTCAATAGTTGAATTGTTTCTCTCTTTTCCTTTGCTCTACATTACTAGAATTAGGGATTAATATGTATATATATATATATATATATATATATATATATATATATATATATAGAGAGAGAGAGAGAGAGAGAGAGAGAGAGAGAGAGAGAGAGAGAGAGAGAGAAAGATAATAAGGATGAGAAATAATTGATTCCTAATAGAAAGGGATGCTCATTTAATTCCTAAAATGTATATAATTGGTAAAATTGTATATAAGATGTAATTAAATTGGAACTTGAATAAGGAGGATAATAAAATTTTAAATAGTGTATAAGGATGTAAAAATACAAAAAAAAAAATCATTTGGCCCATACTATGTGGGTATACACCAAAATTTGATCTCTTCGTTTGTTCCATTATCCTCTAATTCATTTTCCATTTGGAAACTTTTTATCGAAAAGCATCATGGCCAAGTAAATGTGTTTTAAGTTGGAGAAAAAATGAAAAAGATGAAGCTAGCAATATCTCTTTCCACTTTGACATGTCCTCTGATATCTTTATTCTCCAGGTGCTCCGGCGAACTCTTAATCTTTATCTAGAGGTATGTTTAAAATTTAAATTTGATGAGTTCAATCTTTTATGTTTTCTCCACCGAACACATTGCACTTTTGAATTTATGGGTTTATGATGTAATATTAAAAAAATCTCACTTTATACCCATTAAGCCCAAACTATTTACCATTAAATACCCAAACCTAAATTATTTATTTTTCCTACCTATGCAATCAAGACTATTTACCCGGCCCACAGATATTTGCCTTCGCATTTGAGTACAAAATTTTAAAACATTTGACTTCATTTTTGCAAGCTTACTTGGTAGTGGACTTTAATGCATCTACCTCTCCTCTGCCAAATCGCTTTTCATTAAGAGGGTCAACCCAAGCTATTGCTCTACCTCCTCTTCTTATGATTTTTATGTGTGTACGAAGACCCACCATTGTTGAGCTTGAAGCTCCAAGATTTGAAATTTTATTGTGAAAATTTATTGTTTGATTCGATGTGGATGCTGTAAAATATTGCTTATAGTATCTTCGAGTAAGCTTCCCAAATCTAAATTTTTGTGTATTTGAATATCCACCATTGTTGGGCTTGAAGCTCAATTTTATTTTTGAAAATTTCTTGTTTGATTCAAAGTGGGTACTGTTAAATATTACTTATAGTACCTTCTGGAAGTTCATAATGAAATTTGATAACATTTGGAGTTGATTTGAGATGATTGAGATCGAAATTTTTACCTGAAAATCGAAGAACACAACTACCCAATAATATAACGCTACAGTATGCAATATGTTGTAGGAGTATATAGCTATATTGTAACATTATACTATTTTAGTTTACAATATACTGCAATGGTATATTGTAATAATCGAAGAAGAACACAGTTACCTAACAGTATACTGCTATAGTATACAATATACTATAGAAGTATATAGTTATTTGCAACAGTATACTATTATAGTATACAATATATTGTTATAGTATACCGTAGTAATGTGTAATATACTGTAATAGTATGTTGTACAGTATACAATATACCATAATAATATACTTATTACCCGTAAATTCACTTGTCTTTTCCCTTTTAATTTGCTTTAAGCTTTTACCCAACGTGAGAAACAAAATGAAAATGCATAAAAAAAGTTATTATAGTATGCTATATAATGTAACGGTATACTCTTACAATTAGATCCTTTTAGAGTTTTTGAAATTTTTATTAACAACTGATATTATTTCAGTTTAATAATTAAATTAAAAAAAATTTAACTATTTGCGTACAATTGTATATCTTGTTGGTATAGTTATATACTATAGTGATATCATATGTTAGTTAATATTTTTTGGTTGTATTAGCTACATTTAATTGATACACAATCTGATTTTTCTTTAGTAATAGTATAAAAACAAGAATAATAAAAAATAGTGAAAACAATAAATGAAATTAGATTATGAAGAGAAAAAGAATACTAAAAATAGAAGAAAATTATAACTTGTCACGACCCAATTCCCACCTGGTCGTGATGACACCTCTCGTGAAGACAAGGCCAACCAACATAACATTAACACCTTCTTTTTCAGTCATTAACATGAATAAGTCTAAAACACAGATAATATAACTATTAATGCGGAATAATAGCGATAAACAGGGATACCATCCCGAATTCAGCCTGAAATCGGGGTATCACACGTCACGAGCTACTACAGAGTTTAAATAAAATACTACAAGTCCGTATCTAGGAACATAGTCCGAAGGTAAATGAAAATACAGAAGATAAGGAAGAAACGGGGCTGTGGACGTCGACAGCAACCTCGTCTCTCCGGGTCCGCCTGGTCTGGAAGGAAATCAGCGCTCAGGAACGAACTCTGCTATGCCTGTATCTGCACACATGGTGCAAGGAGTAATGTGAGTATTCCGACCCAGTGAGTAATAAAAATAAATAACGACTGAGAATATAAAATCCCATGAAGGCACAAATAATGCTATCTCAAGCAGTAAAATCAAATGAACGGTAGAAACTAGTGAAATATAGTAAGAAATCCCTTTGAAAAAAGTTAAAAACAATTATTCTCAACCAGTAAGAAATGCTCAGAAACCTGCCCCTCGGGTGCAATATCAAACTGTCAGCTTAGTGCCAGCCCCACGGGCTCAATATCAATCACAAAGTACAACATCAGCCCCTCGGGCTCACTCTCCATCACATAGGTACCCGTGCTCACTGTGGGTGTGTAGACTCCGGAGGGGCTCCTACAGTCCAAGCGCTATCAATAAGGCCTGAAAGCCTGAACAATATCAATGCGAGGCCTGAAAGCCCGCTCACAATACACTCGAGGCCTGAAAGCCTTCTCACATATCGCTCGAGGCCTGAAAGCCTCCTCATATATCGCTCGAGGCCTGAAAGCCTCCTCACATATCGCTCGAGGCCTGAAAGCCTCCTCACATCACTCATCATAGCCTCACACATGGCCCTCAGCCTCAATCAGTCCAAAAGTAATCAAAAGCCCCTCGAGCATCAGTAAAACAATAATAATCAGCTCAAACGATAGTTCAAATATCAGTTAAAACTCCAAGTTTGAGTAAAATATAGCTGAGTTCATGAAACAGTGTAAATCACATGGACTGAGTTCAAATAATATTTCAAATAGTGAGGAAAACAGTGATGATAGTTCATAAGGAGTTCAAACAGTCGGCAATATGCCCCAAATATGGCAACAAGCCCTAATCATAGTAAAAAATAACAAGTCATCGCTAATACGCGGTAAAATATCATCCGGACTGGACCAAGTCACAGTCCCCAATAGTAAATGACCCCGCGCTCGTCATTAAACGCATGTCTCACCTCAACACAGCACCAAGTTGTGCAAATCCGGGGTCTCAAGCCCTCAGGACATCATTTAGAGTCATTACTCACCTCTAGACGGCCAAAAGTCTAGCTCGATATGCCCTTTCCTCTCGAATCGACCTCCTCGTACGTCGAATCTGATCAAAACCACAAGGAATACGTCACAATAGGCTAAGGAACCATAACCCAATCAAAAAGACACAAAAAATATCAAAAATCACGAAGTTGGCAAAACCCGAACCCCAGGTCCACTTTTCGAAAAATTACAAAATTCATGTCACCGGATTCCTCGTCTTGCCACGAGTCCGTACATATCAAATTTACCAAAATCGGAGTTCAAATGCCCCTTCAAATCCCAAGTTTTCATTTAAAAAACCAAGCCCTAGTTCTTCCAATTTTTACCCAAATTTTCCAAGAATTAAAGGCTGATTCTTCAATAAAATAATGTTTCTAGGTCACGAGACTTACCTCCAATCAATTTCCGTCAAAATCCTCTTCAATTTCTACCAAAAAGCTCTTAAGGTGGTCAACAATGGAGGAAATAATGAATGGACTCGCGGATGAAATAATATAAAAACCCTTCTGTACGCCCAGTTTTAACCCTACGCGAACGCGGTCAATACCCCTGCGTTCGTGATGGACAAAACTCGCTGACCAGGAAATTACTCTACGCGAACACGACTCCCAGTCCGCGAACGCGATGCCTCAGGACCTCCAACTATGCGAACGCGTTCCACATGTCGCGATCGCGATGAACAGATTTCTCCCCTTACGCGAACGTGGACCCAATATCGCGAACGCGTTGAGCAAACTTGGCAGGGCCCCAGGCCCCTTCTACGCGAACGCGAGGCCACCCCACGTGAACGAGATAGTCTAAATATTTTCCTTCCGCGAACGCGTAACAACAGACGCGAACGCGAAGACCAATTTTGGTCTGCAACAGCTGTGAAATTTTCTGCTGTAATTCAAGTTCAAAAACTTCCGTTTAGCCATCCAAAATCACCCCGAGGCCCCCGGGACCTCAACCAAAGGCACCAACATATCCCAAAACATCATACGAACTTGTTCCAATCATCAAGACACATCAAACAACACTAAAATCATCAATTCACATCGGATTCAAGCCTAAGTTTTTTCAAAACTTCCGAAATGCGCATTCGATCAAAAACCCAACCAAAACACCTCCGAATGACCTGAAATTTTACCTGCACATTCAAAATCACCTAACGAAGCTACTACAACTATCAAAATTCCATCCCGACCCACAGATCAAAATCTCACATGCCAACTGGAATTCGCCAAAATAGTAACTTCGCCAATTCAAGCCTAATTCTACGCCGGACCTCCAAAATCAATTCCGATCGCACTCCTAAGTCACAAATCATCCCCCGAAGCCAACCGAATCACCGGAAATCACATCCGAGCCTCTAACTAAATAGTCAACTTCCCGTTGACTTTTCCAAAACAAGCTTTCTTTAAAGAGACTAAGTGTCTCATTTCCATCTAAAACCATTCCAATTCGACTCGATCACCTCAAATACCGATAATGAAGCATAGAGAATCATAAGATGGGGGAAATGGGGCGGTAACTCATATGACGACGGGCCGGGTCATCACATCCTCCCTAAAAGAAAAAAGAAAAAGATAAGAAGAAAACGAGAAAAGAAAAAAAAGAACGAAGCATAGAAATAAAAAAGAATTAGAGAATAAAGAAAAAATTTCCTTCAAAAACTACTATGGGTAGGAAATGTAATTAGTTTATGGGTAGAAAATCAAATGGATTGATAAATAGTTTTATTTTTGTGGGTAGCTGTGTCATCCCCCCTTTAATATTTGATGATATTATGTATATATTTATGTTCTGGATCAAATAAAACTTGTGCCTTAATTTGGGGAGAAATTAAAAAATAGCAAGATTTACAAGTGGTCATTCAAAAATAGCCACAATTTCAAAAGTAATCGAAATTTAGCCACTTTTCATGCAAAGATAAATTTGAACGAAAATACTGTTCAATATCCGGAAAAATACTCCAGCATAATATACTGGAGTTTCAATATAATATACCGGTCCAGCATAATATATTGGATTTTAGAGCACCGATGCTCCAGTCTCCAATATATTATACTAGAGCCAGCAAATTAAAGTATACTGGTCCAGCATAATATGCTGGAAGTTTATACGCAGGTACATCGAACTCCAGTATATTATGCTGGACCGATCTCTGTTGCAGCAAAATTTAGTTGCTATTTTTCAATGACGTGGCAAACGCTGCTATTTTTGAATGACCAGTCCGAAAACTGGCTAGACCGTGCTATTTTAACCTTATTTGTACATAGAACCCGTTTGGATGAGCTTGTTGTAAGTGACTTTTAAGCCAATAAGTTAAGAATTCTAACTTTTTGCTTTTGGCTTATTTTTGTCATTTTAGCTTAAAAATAAGTGCTTAAAAGCACTTTTGTTACTTTATTCAAACATTATAAAATGACTTAAAAACTATTTTGGCTTAAAAACACTTCAAATAATCCAAACGGGCTCATAGTTTCTGGAATCTTGAATGTGGCACTGAGATGTGGACGTCTTGACATTTTACTCAGAAATAGCAACAGGTTAGGTCTCTTAATTTTAACCATGGTGTAGTAATAATTTCATTCTTATGCTCTTAAGTAGGAGTAGTGTAAGTTGATTTTGAAAAAATAAGATAAAAGAAACTAGACCATTTGTTGTGATATTGCTTAACTATATTAAACTATTGAATTCGGGATTAAATTAACTAATAAAGGTAAAGTTATCTAAAAAGAACAAGTTGTTATTTTGGAGAGGGGCATCTAACCTTACAGATAAGTATTTGTCATCTTTCTTTAAACACTCTGCTTCTTTCAACAAAAGATACTTAGAATTTAGTGAATTGAACTCCAAGTTTTGGTTATTACTTTACACTGAAGCAATCAGGAAAATCCTTGCAAATATATATGTATTCAGAAATTAAATATGTTAACAAAACATACACTAATAATCCTCCTGATTAAAACCAGAAACAATGATCATGAAGGTCACTCTCTTATTATTTTCAATTTACATGTGTTTTTGCAAGGCAAAAGACACTGATAATCTCCAAGATGTTTGTCCAACAGATACTACGCGCAAGAACATCTTCATAAATGGTTATCCATGCAAGAATCCAGCAGAAATTACTGCTTCTGATTTCAAAAGCTCTATTTTGAGCAATGAAGGTGATACGGATAACTTTCAGCGTTCATCGACAACTATAGTCAGTGCTGCAGAATTTGCAGGGCTCAACACTCTCGGGTTATCAGTGGCCAGGACTGATTTAGATATTGATGGTGTGGTAATGTTGAATTCTGTAAACATCTCGTCTAAAGATTTAAACTGTTAGAGATATAACGTCTCCACATGCCTCTCTTGAGCTGTTACAGAAAATACATTTTTAATTATTTAATTATATTATGCCTCAACAGGTAATGCCGCATGCTCATCCAAGAGCTTCTGAGATGATGTTTGTGGGCAAAGGAGTGGTAATTGCTGGATTTATTGACACGAAAAGCCAAGTGTTCCAAAAGACACTTAAAGAAGGTGATGTGTTTATTGTCCCTAGAGGACTTCTTCATTACAGCTTGAATTCTGGGTTCGAATTCGCGACTGTGTACTCTGTCCTAAGCAGCCAGAATCCTGGTGTAGTGAGCATATCAGATGCCATGTTTGCTCCAATTGTTTCAGAACCAATGAAGAAGCTGATGACAAAGTTAACTTCTTTTTCAAACAACGTGACATTGTTTCGTTAATAGGCTTTCGAAAATAAGGCATCCTGCAATTTTTATTCTTCGAATGTAGTATATATCTTAACTTATCATGTACCTAATTTGCATTTGATTCATGGTATTTGAGACAGAAAAAGCACTGCAGCTTCAAAATAAATCCTGCATGCATGGTGAAATTTCGTACAACATTACCTTAAACTTTCAATTGTTTCATCACTTCTTTCCAATTGTCTCAATGATCCCGTGGGGATGACAAAATGGTTTTAAAAAACAGTTAACGACCCATATTATCAACTAAAAAATGGGTTAGATAATGAACTTTTTAAAAACGAATCGAATATGGATAAGAACCATATTATCCATTTATCAATGGGTAACCAATGAGTTTAACTTTTATATTTGTAAAGCCTCAAATGAGGTTCTTCGGGTTAGGGAAAAGAATAATTCTCCCAACAGTTATCATATGCAAGAAGTCATGCTGCTTAACCCGTTTTTTATCCATATTAAATATATGTCGGGTTGGATAATTTATCCGTTTTTTATTACCTGTTTTCGATCCGAACCATATCCGACCTGCCCGCCCGTTTGCCACTCCTAATCACGTGCATCAGTCCAATGAATATCGTATAAACCGTGGAAATATTTGTGATTATGTCGGTGTGAAATTGTGATTATCTCAGTGTGAAATTGATTACACTGCTGATTTCAAACTTGGATAAAAGATACTAGTGTTATGGTAAAGAATGTAACGCTAGTCAGTTTAAGATAAATCATCACAGTACATAGACAGATGTGGTTGGCTTGAGTAACTTGGACAAAAATGTGTCATATAGACAACAACCCATCTAAGTTGCTCAATAAATCATAGCCGGTTTAAGTTATACATATTGGTGATCCAAAAAAAAAATTACACTATCAGTCAGTATAATTAACATGTTATTAGTAGTATTTACAGGGGCGGAGCCAGAAGCCTAACTCCGGGTCCGACAGAACACATTAGCTCGTGTTAAAATTTTCATAAGTATGTACAAATATTAAATTTAGAACCCAATTATCCATACTTGAAATCGCCGTTCTAAAATTCAGAATCCATAAAGTTAAAATCTTGGCTCCACCTATAAATATTTAGTTTATATTTGTAAAAATATTACACCGTACGGAAAAAAAGCAATTGCCTACCTAACAACATGTGCCAAGGTTGTTTCCTGGGACTAATCGAATGATCATTTATGCGGCCCAATGCAAGGTAAAGATTTACTAATATGGATATATGTGAAATCATTGTGACAATCAGCAAAGTATCGGACAATCACTTGGAATTTTCCAATCAAAATGGTATAGCAGTGGTGCAAGTTGAAGTTCAATATCAGCTAGACCAAATAATATGCTCGGGCATATCCTTCTGTTTCACGACTGAGTTCTTGGCCTCAGATTTCTTCAAGATTTTGACAAGTATAACAAAGACGAATATAGAAGCACAAAAAATAGTGAAAGCATCCATGTCTATTGAAGGAAAATACAGAGGTTAAGAACATATAATAAGCATTTGAATGACCTTAAATAGTTGTGTAATCGAGCTAAAGGCTACAAATTCATCTCTAATGGAAAATATCAGCACACTCACCTACTAGTGACTACGACCTCAGAATAATCAAGCAAAGCAGGCGACGCCCTGACACGTCCTGAGACGTGCCATGGACATGCCCTGACACGTCCTGACCCGTGCCATGCCCACGTCCTGTGGCCACTTCCTACGACGTCCTGAATCGTGCCATGGCCACGCCCTGCCATGTCCTGCGACGCCCTGACACGTCCTGAGACGTGCCATGGATATGCCCTGACACGTCCTGACCCGTGCCATGCCCACGTCCTGTGGCCACGTCCTGCGATGTCCTGACTCGTGCCATGGCCACGCCCTGCCATGTCCTGCGATGCCCTGACACGTCCTGACTCGTGCCATGGCCACGTCCTGCGACGTCCTGCCACGTCCTGACTCGTGCGGCCATTAGCTAGCAGAATGGGTTCGACAGTCCCCATAATACTTTGAAAATAGATAGTATATTAAATTTTTGGATTTTTTACATTCCTATACACTATATGAAACTATATTATCCTCCTTACTCAAGTTTTACTATAATTATATTTTATATACTCAATTACCATATATGTACATTTGAAGGGAATTAATGGTATTAATTACTGTCCTAAAATAACTATATTGTATATTCCCACTCCCCCATGTTTCTCTCTCCATATCCCACCCCTCACCCACGTATCTTCATCCACAATTTTCTCTTCACAATTCCCAGAATCCTCCATTAACCCCTATTTCATCTCTTCTTCACAAACCAGACGAAATGGGACTCTTATTCAAAATTCCTACCTCAATTAACGTCTTTTATTACCTTGATTTTTAATAAAATAGAAGATATCTTCAAAGAACAACCTACACAAGACAACAAAGAAGATATTCCTTCATTTGATTTGGGTGTTTTCTCAGCAAATTAATCCAAAAAGGCTTCAAAATCAGCTCATGCAAAAGAAGAGAACAAGTCCATGCTTTCCCTTCGTGAAGCTAGGGCAGAAGCTCGAACAAAGCAAAAGCACAATATTGATGCTGGTGAATCTTCGATACCTGTCAAATCTGCGAAAAGGAAAGGCAAAGAGATTGATTTCGATGATGATTTCATCAAAGAAAAAGCTGCCATTAAAGTTGCAAAAAACGTTGGAGTGTCTCTGTTTATCTTGAAAATGGTAATTACAATTAGATTTGATTTTGTCGTTCTAAAAATACGTGATCTATTTTTATGCTAGCTGTTTAGGCAATAGATTCTAAGTAAGAGATTAGAAAATGAGATAAGAGCTTGTAGATAGTATAATAACCAAACCGAATGGCTGGAAATCGGGGCCTCGAGCTGGTGTATAATGGGTCTCAGGCTGAGTCGGATGCTCGGCTAGGGGCAGTCGACGGGGGATTAATAGTTATGATAAAATCAATGATGGATCTTTATGACTGATAATAAGCAATAAATAAAGAACAATATATAGAACACAATGAATATAAACAATAAATGTAAGTAATGAGATCAAGAGAATATGGTAGAGAGTAGAGAGAATGTTATAATATATTTAATATTGAGCATCAGATCCCTTCTAAAATGACAAGGTTCCCCTTTATATATGAGGGGGAATCCCAACATAGTACAAATATATTTATTACAAAGATATGGGGATGGTACAACTATTTAAAGCTTTGATTCAGGTCTGAACTAGCCCACTAGGCTTTTCTAGCTCTAGCTACGCGCCTTGGGAACTCCCAACTTTTTCGCCATAACCATCGATCTATATTGCCCCAAAGTCAGACGTCGATAGCCCTTGGGATGTGAATCTCGATTGTAGCCTCGAGCCTACGACAACGTGCTTACGAGGCATCGTAATAATCAAAAATTGGATCCTCTAATGTTACCGTGTACAGATATTCCCCGCGTTTCGTAGAACGAAGTAATATGAAACGGTTTTGAACTTCTACTCCTTAGGAACTGTTACCATGATGTCAACCTATAGCATGTTCCAATTCCTCTTTTGTGTTGGCATGTTTTGATTATTACACCTGCGCAGGACTTGGTGAGGGGGTGCTGATGGGACCGCCTCCCGACGGCGAGAAAGAGGCTCTGAAGCCTGATAAGGGTAAGAAGAAAAAGAAAAAGGCGGCTGCTGAACCCCCTACGACAAAGAAATCTAAGTTACGCAAGCCTCGAGCTGCTGCCAGGACCTCTGCTTCAACTTCCAAAGCATGTCCCAGTGCTGGGGATAAAGACGACGATGATAATGATTACCGTTTGGTACAAAAGACGAGGTCGGGCACAGATGTCCTACAGGAGGCTGGGCCAAAGGCCGTTGAATCGAGAATGGTCGATTCAAGTCGATCCCCTAATGTGGAGTTCCTCGAGGAGGGTGTGGTCACGGTCCCTAAACCCCTGGCCGGATGTGGTGCAATCCCTGCTGAGGATACCGTTGCTGCTAGTTCTAACGGGCCCGAGCCTGGAGCTTTTTGGATACGGAATTTGCCCCTCGGCGATATTGACGCCCTCAGTGGCTTTAATTTGGGTCCTCGATTCTCGCCTGGGGAATTCAGGGATGCTCA
>MU776977.1:13735-54947 GCA_026770625.1 Nicotiana glauca | reverse complement strand
TCACATGAATGTGCACCCGTATTTAGGAAGGTAATATTATTAACATTCGCGCCTAAAGCGACAACGAGTTTATTAATTTTGGGAAAGACCATGAAATTCGCTAAATGGTCCTCCTAGTTCTAAGTATTTTGAATTGATCATTTATTGAGGGCCCCGCATTTTTATTTTTTGCTTTTGGCGAGGCTCGTCTTATTTATATTATTAAAGGCCAATCCTAAGTAAACTATATTCTCTATTTTTTTTTGTCCTTAAATCAAAGTAAAAAGCCCTAATTAATTTGTTATATGAACATTTATTTATTGTGTATACATAATCTCCGATTTTTAGATTTTTTTTTAACAGGCCCAATATACATATGCTATTAAAAGTCCATCGATAATAGGCCTTAGACAGGCCCAGGCTTTCACAAGTCAAGCTAAATATTGACATGGGCTTGTATTAGGTGAATTGAGGCCCAAAATCATATTAGGCCGCTGGGCTTTACACTAAACTAAATTTTAACGCAAACAAGATATGAACACATGATGAATTGATTTCAAACTATTCCTGGTGTACTCAATAACACTGTAGAAAATTAACGAAAAACCTTTAAATTTTGTGTTCAAATTTATTTCTTTATCCATTTATCTATAAATTCTGAATATTAGTGAAATAGGAACCAAGCAAATTGTATAATTCTTTAAAACCAAAATAGGTTATCATTTAATTATTGAAAACGTCATTACAACTAAAAATTCCTAAAAATTATTATTTTACTTACTGTTTTCTAACAATCAAAACTATACTAAGCTGAACAATAACTTGAGATCACTGAAATGTTTCCAAATTTCATTAATTGTTCGAAATTGTCCTAGATTTAACAACTACCTCATTAATACCATAGATTCTAAGTTTTGTTAAAGCCCTATTACAAAAACACAGTCCAATTATAGTCCAAATATCAGTAAAACAGTCCGAAAACTCATATTCTAATTACAAACTTGACTATTCCTAATGAATACAATTTGTCTTAGCTAGATTATATGTAAATCCGAATCAGTACATTTATATTACTAAAAAAACTCGAAACAACAGATACACGGTATATTCCATTGCTCAAAAAACTTGAAACTACATCAATGAGAATAACTGTGTACATGGGCAGAAATATAAGAAGAAAGAGAATTAGATCTATAGGTCAACAATGATTAACAACAACAACAACAGAACCAACACAACAAATCCAAAACACAGCTTCAATGACCAGAATTTAACCACAATGAATGATAGAAATCAGCATAACAGAACTCGAACAAGCCAATGCAAACTCTCAGTACTTTTGATCACTAGAACCAGAGACAAATCAACAAAACAACCTTTAAAGTGAACTTAAATCAATGAAACATTGAATTTTTTGGATATTTTTTACTAAGTTTAATGTTTTTGAGTTTTGGAAGTGATTAATTTCGAAAATGTAGATCTAGAATAGCAGAATTGCTTCAGGGAGATTTTCAGATTGCTAAACTTATCAAATGATANNCTTATTCTTTATTAATTATTCGATTGGATACCCTTTATTTGTTAAGAATTATACTAATTGCCCTATCTAGAATCTTCTACCCTTATGTAATTCCCTCTTTGCCCCTACTTCACTTAAAAAGTTACCCCTATTTCCACTTTCCTCTACCCAAACTACCCCTACTTCCTTAGTTTTATTACTAATATCCCAATTTATATCCCCAAACTACCCCTGAATATAAATCAGATTTACTAAAGGCCCTACTGCCCTTTTACCCAATTAACCCTCTACCCTTTTACTATTTTTCCCCTTGACCTCCGAGTTAATTTCAGTATCAAGGTTTTAATTGACTGTTAATCAAAACTAATCACCTAACAGCTATAACCAATCGACTAACTATCGATTATCAAACAAATATCAGAATCAAATAATATCAAAGCAAACAATCACACTGGTTAATTGTAGAAATTCAATTATACTATCAATTTATTCATTAAATCATCAGAATCTACTTATAAACCTAATATCTAATTACTATTTTTTCAAACAGAAAAAGATGCTATTTTAACAATATTAGTAAACCCTAATGAAAATTAAACAAAAATTAAGAAACAACTATGGAAAATATCTAAAACACACACGTCAAGAAGAAAAGAAGCAGAAAAAGAAACAAGTACTTAGCTTAAAATTTATTTGTTTTCTTGACAGTATTTCTTCTCTTTTAGTTGTTAAACAATCTCTCAAAAGCCCAGGGGTCTTGAACTTGATTTTTTTCTTGAATTTTTAGTCACCGGCAAGTTTTAAGCTTTGATTTGAGCCAATCCAGTGATCTTTAAGGCTCAAGACCATTGGAAACAGGTTGGGGGTGGTCAGGAGGGGTTATGGTGTGATTTTGGGCCTATTTGGAAGAACTAGTATTCGCCGGAGGTAGGGTTCCGACGACACTCTTTGGGATATTTGAGGAGATTGAAAGGGATTCGAAGGAAAAGAAATACAGGGGTGGGATCAGGAGTTTGAGGTGGTTCTGGGGTATTTTTTAGAGGTCGATTGGATTAGGTACCGTCTCCCGTCGGTAGGGTTCCAGCGGGGTCTGTTGAGAGAAGAGGGAGGCGGCTAGGTTTAGACGGGGAAGAAGAAAGGCTTAAAATGATTTAGGGTTATTAGGTTTTGATATATTAAAAGAGACTCAATGAACCGGAGCCGTTGGATGCATGAGAATGAATGGCTAAGATGGAATGGGTACTAAACGGTGCCGTTTCATTTAAATGGAATCAAACCAATACGACCGTTGGATTAACTAATGAACGGCACGGATTAATCGATGTAAAATGTTGCCGTTTTATTTTCTTGATGAGATTAGACTTTGAGTGTTAGATCAGTTATTTTAATGGCTCAGATTAAATCCTCTAAACCAAGTCGTTTAATTCATATAAGGCAGACCGGGTGGAATTTGGGCCTGGGCGGGTATTATTTTATTTGGGCTAGTGTATTTGGCCCAAATTTTGATACAATCCATTACTTTTAGTATTCTTTTTGTATTTTATTTTCACTTTGTATTTTGTATTTTCTTTTCTTTTATATTTTCTCATATTTTTCTGATTTTATTAAATTGTGAAATTAAACTAAGACTAATTAAATTCTAAAAATTTATTTAATATCTATTTTATAGTAATTTTCAAACACTAAAAATGCTATTTTTTTATTTTTTTTTAATCTGTTTCAAAATTGTAAAAATTAAAAATCCTAATGCATATGTATATATTTTTGTAATTTTAGTATGAATTATTATGGAACTAATTAACACAAAAATGCAACAAATATCAACAAAATTGTAAAAATAATAAGAAATCATTTGGTTTGGATTTTAGGAATAATTTGCTTAGGGCAAAAATCACGTGCTCACATGTATTTTTCGGGAAACTTGTCTTGTAAAGGTGCTCCTCATAAACATATTTTTGTCAATGTAAGAAATATTTTCTGTTTCCAGCCTTGCATTCTTTATTTTTTGGCGATCCCATGGAATTTAGTTTTCAAGTTTTGATGTTGAATCTTAAGAGTCCATATTTGGAACAATCGGGACCCTCGAGATTGGGCACCATTTTGAGATTAGGTTGATAACTTCTTTGGGGTCGATGCTTATAATTGTAGAAATCCTCGGGGTCTTAACATCTCCCGGGCATTGTGTGATAGCATTATTTATGTGACACGGTCGTGAAGCGACTGCGGTGGTCCTACCGGTACATCTCCCAAAAAGGTGATGCTAACATGGTTAGAATTAATTAGTCTTCAGGATAGGCGGACAGTCGCCGCTCGCCCCTATATATGCATTTTCCCATCTCTTAACTAAGGATTCTGCTATCTTGAATAGTTATACCTCTCTTAGAGACTTTTTTATTTGTGCTAGTTCTTTCGTCACTTCAACTCAAATCCTTCACCCAAATTTTCATCCTCCTCTTTCTATCTTACCATAGCCATGATGCTACGTCAAAGTCCATCCATCAAGGAGAGGAAAGTTCTGCCTCTACTTCGCGCTCGGTCGGTGGTACACCGCTGGTGTATGGCGAGCTGATCTCGAGATGCTTTGTCTCAAGAAGATACTTTACGCTGGAGAAACCTCCCAATATTCTGGGCCACCAGGGACATGCGTCAATATTTATTTACTCAATAGGGGAGGAGCATCTCGAGGCAGTCAAAAAAGACTGTGGATGGAGGAGAGAGGTGGTGTTGCAGGTACCTTTCTTGGAGGAAAATATTATGGCCCATGTCGAGGGGTTTTTGAACGTGTATACATACCTTTTTACGTTGGTCCCTCTTGATGGGGTCGTGCTCGTTTTTTGTAGAAGGTATGAGGTCACATTAACGCAGGCTAACCCATACCTTTGGAAGATAGTGTTGATGATAAGGTATTTTACGGATAAGGCCGGTCTCGAATTTTCCTTTAGTCATTTCTTTAGGCTATATCGGCCTCTGCATTATCGGGGCTTGATTACTCTGCAATGTCGATCCACTCTGTTAGCGAGGATGAGGGAGGGACCGAGGGTGGATGGGATGATTTGTTAGAGCACAAACATTCGATATTATCCCTGGAAAGTTTCTGCCATTTTTTGGGAAATGGAATTTCCCATGTAAGTGGTAAAATTGTGTTTTTATCGCTTTGTCCATAGTGGAGGCGGGCTCCGTAAAGATGTTTTTTATTTTATTTTCTTCAGCAATTCCTTGGTTGCCGGATGAGGTTCCTGACTTGGCTGAATAGTCTCGTAAACTGGCAGCTTGCTGAAGATGTGTATTCGTGAAGCTAGGATTTTGGCAAGCTTAAGTCCGAGATGCGTAGTCGTGAAGCTAGGTTGCAAAAAGCTTGGATGGGGGGAAATCCCTCAATCTTCTTTGTAAGAATAGGGGAGATGAGTTGGACCTCCTACGGTATGAGGCAGACCGAAGTCAGAACTATGAAAGCTATCTTGAAAGACAAGTAACTTTCATTTCGTGTCGATGTATGCTCCAACTTCTACTTTTGGAGATTATTATTCCGATATTCCAGTTGAAGAATAAAATGGAGGAGCTGGAACGACTTTGGAGCGAAGTTGTCCGGGTTAAACAAGAGTGTAACGAGCTAAAGACTCAGGTAGAGGCCTATGTTACGGCCAAGAAGGACGCATTGGCCAAGGCTTTCTCCCTCGAAGTGCAACTTCAAAATGCTCGTGCAAACATTTTGGTCCAAACAAGCATGATTGCGAAGCTTGAATCCGAGCTTTTAATGATGAAGCTCGAGGTTGTATATGCTTGAGCTAAAGCCGAAGATATCAAAACCAAGGCTGATAAAAGAGTGATCATCTATTTGCGAGACTCTACCGATGCTCTAGCTGAACTGAGAGGGGCCCTCGACTGGGAGAGTCGGCGCGGAAAGTATGTCAGGTGTAGGTCTCAAAGGGAAACCCTCGAGGAGATCCATGCCAGGGCCTTCGATCTTTCGGAAGAGATAGAGCAGGCAAAGGCGGATGAATATTACCTAAGTTTATTCTATCCAATGCCGAGGATAGTGAGAAAGAGATCGACGGGCCATAGTCCCCAAGTTGGATGTAGATTAGACCTTTCTTTTCTGATTATGCGTATAGTGCTTTAAAAGAACATTGAAAATGGAGCTTGTATTTTTTTTTTCCACATATTTATAAAAAGGAAGCCTTGTGGTACCATTTTTCATACACTTCCCTTTGCTTCGATATTCTTCAGTTGTTAGCCAAGTGAGCTGGTTTTCAGATTAAAAAAACCCTTAGGTTTATAGTATGGACCTAGGCTTATTGTGTTGGCCCGTAGGCTCTTACGTGCTTGGTCGGTATGACCTTTTAGTATAAGTCGACATTTGAGCCCTTATGCTTTTGATATTAGGCATATTTAGTTAACTATTTCGAGTTTAGTCTCCGTGTCAGGTTTTGGCTTGAGCTCATTTGACCCTTAAGTTTTTGAATTTGAAGCTGGCCCTTAAGCTCTTACGCATTAGGTCGGTACGACCTTTTATATGGGCCGACAACATTGGGTCTTACGCATTAGGTCGGTATGACCTCCAGTATGGGCTGGTGACATTGTTTCTTACACATTGGGTTGGTATGACCTCTAGTGTGGGCTGATGGAAGTGACTCTTACGCATTAGGTCGGTATGAACTCTAGTATGGGCTAGCGATAATGATTTTATGCATTGGGTCGGTACGACCTAGAGTATGAGCTGACGACAGTATCTCTTATGCATTGAGTCTGTACGACCTCTAGTATGGGCTGCGACAGTGTCTCTTACGCATTGGGTTGGTACGACCTCTGGTATAAGCTGGCGATAATGGCTCTTACGTATTTGGTCGGTACGACCTCTGGTATGGGATGTGATAGTGGCTCTTATGCATTGGTTCGGTGCAATATCTAGTAGGATTTATTTTTCCCTCGTTAAGGACTTTTGAAATTGTGTTTCCCTGAATCTTCGACGGTTTGAACAAAACCTCGATTGTGAGTCGTTATATGGCGATGATCGAGCACCTAGGGAGGTTTGGCTCGGTGGCTTATTATCTCGAAGCGTATATTTTGGAACTGACATGGTCAAAGCTCTTTTTCCTATGTCGAGGGTAGCATGTTTAACCAGTTTATTTTGAATTATTTTCGAAGTAATTGAAGGCCTGTGATTTTATAGAGACGGTCGGGCATCCCCGAGACACGTTAGTTTGACTGGTACAATCTTGTGACCGTAGTCATTGTGTTTGTCCAAAGCCTTTCAGTTCCCAAATGAAGTAGTTTCGACATCTATATCGAGGGTATGCCCTTTTAGGATCTTACAAGTTAGATATATAGCCTTAAACTTTAAGACCAGGATTATTCCTTTTGTAAGGTCTTAAAATTTTTGACATGCCATTGAGGTCTTACAGTTTTGGTCACTTGGTAAAAATGTGGTTCATGCCTTGCTTGAGGTCTTACAGATATTGTTGTTGCCTTTGAGGTCTTACGAGACCGAGGCTGCCTGCATGTGGTCTTATGGTCTCGGGTTTTGATAAGTCAATAGGGGTGGCAATATGCGACAGTCCTCGGGTCATTAAAAGTTTCTTGGATCGAGAGCCATTACTTGTAAATTTGGTATTGTCTCATTAAGGGCTTACAATTTCGAAGTTTTTGACCCAAATGTCATGTGGCCTGAGTTTTCGAGGCATTTTTTGCTCTGCGGCCATTTTGTGATCTTGATGTTGAGGGCTTATGTGTTTGGAGCTCCGACCCGGGAGTCATACTTATACGGCTTCGAGTTATTGACGCCAGTCCCTGAATGTTCGGGATGTTCTTGGCTCTGGGACATTTTTTGATCTTGATGTTTCCTCATTGTGGCTTACAAGTTTGAAGCTTCAACCAGGGGGTCATACGGCTTTGAGTTGTTGACGCCAGTCACCGAGTGTTCGGGATGTTTTTGGCTCTGGATCCTGTTTTTGCAAAAATACCGAGCTTCTTTGAAACGTGAAATGCTTTGGAAAGTATTCTTTGATTACTTGGTACAAGTACACACATTTTCGCTGTTAAGGGCTCGATTGTTCTATACGGACACAGTTTATTCGATCATTTGGCCTGGCACATTATTTTCCTATTGAGACCCCATTTATCACATCTTGACTTCTCCGAGTAGGTGACCTTTAGGGGGGATGCCGATAAAACCTTTCTTGAGATAAAAATATGGTCGAAGGAAAAGAGTGAAACGTACACTTTTAGAACCTAAGGCCTTCAAGTTGGAAAGCGTTTCAGCCATTACGATCGGATACCTGCATTCAGGTTAGCATAAAATGTAATTGAAAAAGGGAGATAACCATACCTTAGTGCTGACGGTGCTTTGAATCCCGATGTTATTCAATTATTTGTTATGAGGACTCGGTATGGTCTTTTATTTTGTTTAGTCGGGCATAGCCATTAATGTAGCTTGTTACCGCTATCTTACTGTTTTTTTATCCTTCAACTCCTTCGATGGTGGAGGTATTGGCGTTGGTTCTACTTTGCGTACCGTGAACATCTCTTTTACTACATGTTGTTCCCCATAGATAGTTTTTACCCTATCTTTCATCTGGAATTTCATCATTTGATGGAGGATGGATGGTACTTCTCTCATGAAGTATATCCACGGCCTCCCGAACAAGGAGTTTTACCTCACGTCTCCTTCGATGACATTGAATTTGGAATTTTGGGTTATACCAACCTCGTTGACTGGGAGGGTGATTTCCCCTTTTGTTTTTTTGCTCGCCATGTTTAACCCGTTGAGGACTCAAGAGGCGAGCACAATTTGGTAAAGCAGTTCGAACTGCTATACTACCTTCGACTTGGTAATATTGCCCGAGCTACTTGGATCCACAAGTACATGTTTAATTTGAAATATATTTACAAGGAAAGAGATTGCTAGTGTGTCATTGTAAGGTTGAGACAAGGTATCGATGTTTTCGTTGCTGAATGTGAGAGCATCCCCGGGTATGTAACCTTGAGTTCGCTTTTCTCTGGTGATGGATATTTTTGTTCTTCTGATCATGGGTTCTTGTCGAGCATCGAAGCCTCCCAGGATCATGTGGATGACATATTGTGGCTCATTTGCTTCATTTTTCTTGGTCGCCCCTCTTACCCAGAACTGCTTTCTAGCCCGGTCACTGAGGAATTCTCGGAGGTGACCTTTGTTGAGTAGTTGAGCTACTTCTTCCCGGAGTTGACGGTAGTCCTCGGTCTTGTGGCCATGCATGTTATGAAATTCACACACTAAGTTATGATTTCTTTGTCATGGATCTGATTGTACAGGCCTTGGCCACCTAGTGTCTTTGATTTTATTGATGGCGTATACGATTTCTGAAGTGTCAACGTTGAAGTTGCATTTCGATAAGCGGGGCGCCTCCATAAGCCTTGCATGCCTATCGAATCCAGCTCTATTAACAAGTTCCCAAGGATTCCAACCTCATTCTATCCTCTAGTTATTGCGGGGTATTCTACAGTCGCGCCTCCTTTTTTTCTTTTTGGGAAGTTTGGGTTTCGACATTCATGGGGGAACAACTCGTTTCCTTTTGGGAATTGGGTATTTGAAGAGTCGCCACCTAACAGATTAAGGTGCGTTAGGGCACCTAGAGTGGTTAACTCATGTACTAGTTTGTATTACTAGAGATTAGGTTAAGGGCTCGAAATAACCTTGAGGGGCAGGTGTTAGGTACCCCTCGCAGTCCATAACGGTGGGTCCTGACTAAACTTAAACTTTGTGAATTAGTCATTTTAACAAATAAATAGTTTTAATATATATTCACAAATACATGCATGTTTTGACATTCTAATACATGTATGATTCAGGTAATGGAAGCCATGGAGAGGTTTGAACAATTTGCACATGTATAAAGAAAAAGAAGTTTATAGAATTTAAACACATAGGAATTGGGAAAGGGAAGTCCTGGGTTGATTAGCCTACAGGATCATACACATGCAATGCCCGATAATCACTCCTCAACGAGGGGCTACACGTGACATTAGCGCGCAGTCATCATATCCTTTACTACCCAATTCCCTCCCTTGAGTCATAGCCTAAAGTGTTCTAGCAACCTTAAGATATCCTATGCATACACTACCCGTCCCTTCCTCGTGGCCCTGGAGGTACTTATGACCTCTAATTTAGTTAGTTTTAGATCATCCTAAGGTACTTAAAGGAGAAAAATCTAGGCGACAACCAAAACAATTAGGACTAAACTAATGAGAGATCAATTAAAGGATCATGTTTTACCTCCCCAAACACAATAAGTAAGTGAACGTCTCAAACAATAGTTTTCAGATATTTAAGAGAAAATCTAGAATATGATATCTAGGTAAGCAGAGAATATGCAATTTTGAGTTAAAACCAAAGTGTAAAAAAACTTAATCCATTTGCCTATTGCTTTTAAACCTGTTGAATATGAGAAGTCATAAATAACAAGGCATGGTTTTACAATTTGCAGAATTTTAGTCACCATACAGGCTTGCCTAGGCATGTAATAGTGATGTCCTATGAGCATGGTATCTAATCATTGACCAGGAATGTAGTAAAACAATAAATAATTTTTAACGGACAATTAGGATCCCATATATGTGCTTTTTAGTGATATTAATTAACACAACATTGAAGAAATGAGTAGGTTAGTTAATTAAATTGATTCAGAACCTACATGCATGATTTTTGTAATTAAAATTGATTTTAGATCCTCTAGACATGGGTTCTAATTAAAATCGATTTTTAGATCCTATAGGCATGGTGTCTAATCATGTAAAGTAAAGCAAGTAGAATTTATTTGAACCAAAGAAAAATCATATAGGCATATTGTCTAACAAAATAAGTTTGAACCAAAATGAACCCTATAGGCATGCTATCTAACAAAACGCATTTGAATCGAAATGAACTTTATGGGCATGTTATCTAACAAAATGCATTTGAATAGAAGTTAAGCTATAGGGAGCTTGAAGTAGGCCTAAAGCAAATTCTGGTGTACCTGAACACAATGAACAGTCTAAAATATGCTGAAAAAAATCTAAGAAAAGATAAGAGGGAGAAGATCAAGGTTGCGAACATAGGGCAGCTATCGTGCTAACTCCGATGACTCTGCCCCTGAGCAACTAACACCCGCTATCAGGTTCAAAAATACCTGAATCTGCACACACGGTCTGGGGAGTAATGTGAATACCAACTGAGTAAGTAATAAAAGCAAATGAAAGCTGAATAGTAAGAAAATGCGTAAATCACGTCAAAATGCTACAACAAATGCTACAACAAATGCAGGATATTTCCAACATAGTACAAAAATCATTTACTTCATAAATTATGCTCAGTTTTGGTAAAACCTTTTAAAATAATTTTTAATAGTTTCAAACGAGTGATAAAATAATGAGTAAACATGATAGGAATGTAAATAGCCCATCGGGTAAAACATGTACCATAAATCGCCCCTCGGGCACAATATCAACAAAACTATCCCCTCGGGCTACCTCACAATCACTCGTAATCAGCCTCTCGGGCATAATAATAAATCAAGAACCACCCCTCAGGAGATAATATGAAACAACAATAGCCTCTCGGGCAATATAATATCATTCACATTGGGTATCCGCACTCAGTATGGGTGTACAGACTCTGGGATGGGCCTCTTACGGCCCAATCATAATAACAAGCCATCTCGTGACATAATAAACAAACACTTAGTATAACAAGCCACCTCGTGGCATAAAAAATTAGGCCCTCAACCTCAAAATCATGAATCAGTATAATACCGTTGTGGCATGCAGACCGATCCCATAATAACCTTACAACACAGACCCTTGGCCTCACTCAGTCAGAAATCTCTCAAAGCCACTTGGGCACAGTAAAATATGATGTTCAAACCAAAATATCATTTAAAATGTCAAATCAGAGTAAATATGGCTGAGTTATGAAAATAGTAAAATACAACATGATTGAGTACACATATAAAGTCAAAATAGTGAGGAATAGTAGTAAGCACGAATCCCAAATATGGCATTCAACCTAAAACATGGTAATAATTTCCAAAACACAATGATATCAAATAGTTTTCAATCAAATACACGGTTTAACAGTCATACAGGACAAACTAAGTCACAATCCCCAATACTGTACGACCCTACGCTCGTCATCTAGCATGTGTGTCACCTCAAAGTAGCATAACAATATGAATATGGTGTTTTATAGCCCTAGGACCGACATTTACAATTATTACTTATCTCTATACGGTCCAAACTCTAGCCCGCGATACCTTTGCCTCTCTTTTCGGCCTCAATTCACGTCGAATCTATCCAAAATCAGAATCATAATGTAAAAATATGTTAAGGGAACGAAGCCCATGCATGGAGTGCTTCAGGAAAGATGAAACTTTCATATGCTGATGAATCCTACCTTGATCAAAAAGCCTTCATTACAATCGCGCAATAGCCCTATATGATATCGAGTCGAGTGAGCTGACATAATTGGTGATTTACATAAGGGGCAAGCTTATATTACTTAGAGCCGGACTTGTAACATTCCTTTGAGAGAGATAAGTGTACTTCTTCACAATCCTTGTTTTTAGTGTAACAATTCTAAAGTGAGATTTTCTTATAGAGAAAAGAGGAGAAGGAGTTTGGGTTACACAATAACCTAAGTAATAGAGTGAGCTTCCATGGTGAAATTAAGTCAACTCTTGATGCTCTAGTGTCGCAATAGAACTAAGGTACTCAAAAGGTCAAAATATTGTATTGTTGATAATTTATTTATGTTGAGGGTAGTTGTTAGTTCACATTGATGTATGATTAATTCACCTTAGAGCAGCTGGAATATCCTTTTTGTTTTATGGATATGGGAATTACCTTATGTGATGACCTGGTGAGTCGTCTCATGATTTACCACTCCATTTCCCCCCATTTCTACTTCTAATTGCTTTGTATAATAGTTCTATATGTGATCGGGTTTGTTTGTTAGGATTCGGAAACAGATTTGGTAAGGTTTGAGACACTTAGTCTCTTTTAAGGAATCTTAAGTTGGAAAAGTCAACTAGATGTTGACTTATGTGTTAGAGGGCTCGAATGTGAGTTTTGATGGTTCGATTAACTTCGGGAGGTGATTTGTGATTTAGGAGTGTGATCGAAATGGGTTTTGGAGGTCCAGGAGTAGATTTAGGCTTGAATTGGTGAAGTTGATATTTTGGCGATTTTCGGTTGGTAGGTAAGATTTTGATATAGTAGTCGGAATGGAATTCCGAGAGTTGCAGTAGCTTCTTTATGTTGTTTGGGACGTGTGCAAAATTTCAGGTCGTTTGGATGTGGTTTGGTTGGATTTTTGATCAAAACCAAAATTCAAAAGATTTTTAGAAACTTAGGTTTGAATCCGATGTGTTTTGGTTGATTTGATATTGTTTGAAGAGTTTTGATGATTGGAACAAGTCTCGAATGTGCCTTTAGTTGAGGTCTCGACGGCCTTGGGTGAGTTTCGGAGGGTTGAACGAATCATTTTAAGTTAAGGAAAAATTACAGAAAATGGTTTCAGCTGTTGCAGGAATTTAACTATTCGCATTCACGAAGAGTAAGTTGAGGAAGGTTGGAGTTTAGCCTTCATGTTCGCAAGGCATGGAAGGCGTTCGCAAAGGGCAGTGAGGTTGTGCATCGCGTTTGCGGGCGTGTAGTCGCATTCACATAGAAGAAATGGGGAGATTGAGCTTAAGTAAGATTTAACCCATCGCGTTTGCGATGTAGGACCGTGTTCGTGAAGGGATCACCCAGGTAAAGAATCGCATTCACGTGAGTTGTATCGCGTTCGCGTAAGAGGATTTTGGTCAACATTATTTTTGTGCTTCGCGAATGTGAGTCTTTGACCGCGTTCGCGAAGATGGAAATTAAAGCCTCGGTAGAATGTTTTAAGCATGTCTTGTTCGCGATTTTGGGGTTTATTTCCTCCATAGCTGGTCGTTTTTGGAGATTTTTGAAGGAGATTGAAGAGAGATTCAAGGGAAATCACTTTGAGGTAATATTCTTGGACTTAAAACTATATTATTATGTGAATTCCACTTAGAAAATCATGGAACTTAAGCTATAAATTGAAGAACTAGGGCTTGGAAACTTGGATTATTGATTGAGGATTTGAAGGACCAATTGGGGTTGGATTTGAGAACTTTTAACATGTATGAACTTGTGGGAAGATGGGGAATCTATTGGTGTAAATTTTTTTGAGTTTCGAGACGTGGGCCCGGGGGTTGGGTTTTGGTAATTTTGGGATTTGCGCCCTTTTTTGATTGTTTTCGCTTGGGCTTTTTGACGTCCTCATTCTGATTTTGGATAGATTAGTGAGTGGAGGCCGATTCGAGGGGAAATGGAGTCGCGGAGTAGTATTTTCACAGGATTGAGGTAAGTAACCATTGTAAATCTCGAACTGAGGTTACAAAACCCTGGTAATTGACTTGTTTTGATAAATGCCATGATGCACATGCTAGGTGACGAGCGTGTGGGCGTGCACCGGTAGGGATTGTGAATTGGTCATCCCTTAGCGACTATGAAGCCGCGCATTTAGTTGGAAAATATTATATTATTCCTTATTTTTGATATTATACTATATTATGGGTTGTATGCCATGTTTGGGGACTTGTGCCGACCTGTAAAAACCCTTAGGGGCATTTTGACTATTTTCCTCACTTTACTTGCTAAAAGCATATCCTCAGTCATGTTTCACTTGTTAAATGTCTAAAACTGATTTATTCTTGTCCTTTTTTAAAAGAAAGAACTATTTGGACTAAGTTCCCTTATTTCCACTGTTGTCCCCGAGGGGTGGTGAGGTTAGTGACTGAGAGAGGTCGAGGACCTAAGTGTGAGGATGTTTATATATGTGAGTTATGGATCGGGCTTCATGCCACAACAATACTTATATGGATCAGGCTGCACGCCATATATATATATATATATATATATATATGATCTGGCTACATGTTGCAGTGATATGACGCTTGGGCTGTAGGAGCCCCTCCAGAGTGTGCACATCCCTAGTTAGCGTAGTTGACTATAAATATATGGATCGGGCTGCCTGCCGCAACGGTTATTATAAATTTTTATTGTTATGAGATATTGTGAGACTGAGTGACGAGGGTTGAGTCACGAGTGACTGAGAGACTGCCCAAGAGGCTATATTTCGAGTGAGTCCTTGCTCGAGGGGCCCAGTTATGATGGTTTCACTGATTTTACTTTGTTTTTTAATATGCCTCTATTGAAAATATTGTTAAATATCTGATTTCAAATGTTTTAAATTAGAAAAGTTGATTATTTGATGAAACTGGTTTGAAACTGTAAAGTTGATCCGTTATCCTATGATCTTCAGTTATATGCTTTTGAACTGCCCGCCACTACTTTTAATACTTATTTACTTTAGTTACTTATTAAGTTGGCGTACTCACATTACTCCTTGCACTTATGTGCAGATCCAGGTGCCCGAGCGGCTGAGTGAGGGCTATTTAGCTGATCAGTGTGTTGACAGAGATTTCCAGGTGGCTGCATGGTGTCCGCAGCCCCGTTTCTCCCCTCTATCTTGTTATCTTTTTCGTATTTCCTAGACTATTTGTGTAGTATGTATTCATACTTGTATTAGAGGCTCTATATTCGTGACACCAGATTTGTGGGGATGTGTAGTTCATGTTTTATTGACTCATGCATATTTATCTATTGTTTTAAAATCTTATTATGGAAAGAATGGTAGTTAAACCTGCGTAAAAATGGCTTAATGTAAAAGGAAAAGGGTTGTGGTTAATTGTTTAGTTGGCTTGCCTAGTAATGTGATAGGTGCCATCACGACCGATATTTGGGGTCGTGACAAGTTGGTACCAGAGTCTAGGTTACATAGGTCTCACGAGTCATGAGCCAGTTTAGTAGAGTCTCGCGGATCGATACAGAGACGTCTGTATTTATCCTCGAGAGGCTGCAAAACCTTTAGGAAAAACTTCATATTCTTGAAATTCTTGTCATGCGAACCTGTTGATCCGTGTACTAAATTTCTGTTATTCCATTATCTCACAGAAGGTGAGGACACCTTCTACCGGGCAGGATGGACGGCCACCAGTAGCACCAGCTGGGGCCACCAGAGGCCGAGGTCACGGTCGAGGCCGTAGCAGGGGCAGAGCAACTAGAGCAGCACCTGCAGATCTACTAGCTGCTCAAGTTCCGGATCAGGTCCCAATTGTAGACACTACAACAATACCATCTCAGGCACCAGCTGTGCCTATTGTGATTCCAGGCCTTCAGGAGGCTTTAGCTTAGATCTTATCAGTGTGTACCGGTTGGCCTCAGGTGATCTCAACTACCACGACCGCAACTACTTCTTAGACTGGGGGAGGCATCCAGACCCCCGTTGCTCACACACATAAGTAGGTTGTGCAAGGACTCTAGACACCGGGGGAACCTCAAGCCCAGTTGGTTGTACCAGCTCAGGAGTTTGTAGTACCAATTATGCCAGATGACGAGCAACATCGACTTGAGAGGTTTGTAGACTCCAGCCTCTGACATTCAGCAGTGTAGAGGGTCAGGATGCCTAGGGTTTCTTGGATAAGTGCCGGTGGATTCTTCGTACAGTAGGGATTCTTAAGACTAGCGGTGTGGCATTTGCTACCTTTAAGTTTTTTGGGGATTCCTTCACTTGGTGGGAGGCGTATGAGAGTCATAGACCTGTTAGTGCAACGCCCCTTAGTTGACAGTAGTTCTAGATTCACTTTTTGGAAAAGTACGTGCCACATTTGTTTCGAGAAGAGATACGCAGGCAATTTGAGCAGTTGCATCAAGGGAGATGTAGTTCTCTGAGTTAGACCGACATGCACTTTGGTTGGTTCCCACAGATCGAGAGAGGATTGGGAAGTTTTTTGATGGCCACACGTACCAGCTTCGGATTCTCATGGCTAGGGAGAGGGTGACATGTGCTACCTTTGAGGAGGTTGTTAATATTGCCTATGAGATTGAGTCAGTTTTCCGGCAGGAGCGAGAGGAGAGGGAAACCAAGAGGCCTCAGGGATCTGGTAGCTTTAGCAATGCTCCTTCGAGTGGTCAGTTCTAGCAGGGCAGAGGTCGTTCCTTCAGGAAGGCTCATTCAACTCACCCAGGTTATTGTGGGGCATCATCAGGTCATGGTTTTCACAGTTCTCCTCAGGGCCACTCATCACTTAGTGCCCTTCTAGCTCAAAGTTCAACCCGTGCTCTGTCAGCCCAGAGTTCCTCCATGCCAGCTCCTTCTACTGGTCATTTCGGTGCCAGAGGTTCCCTTCAGTCCCCATCTATAGCACCAGGGAGTTGCTATGAGTGCGGAGAGTTTGGGCATATAAAGAGGCAGTGTCCTTGTCTTCATGATGGTCAGTCTCAACAGATGGGAAAACCTTCGACTTCTGCTCTAGTTAGTTCACCACCTGCCCATCTAGCTAGGGGTGGAGGTCAGTCAATTAGGGGTCGCCCTAGAGGGGGAGGTCGATCAGGGGGTAATCGGGCCCGTTTCTATGCTCTCCCAGGCAGGCCCGATGCTACTGCTTCAGATGCTGTTATTACATGTATTGATTCAGTCTGCCACAGAGATGCCTCTGTATTATTTGATCCCAGATCCACCTTTTCTTATGTGTCATCATACTTTGCTCGTTATTTGGGTATGCCCCATGAGATTCTTTTTACTTGTTCATGTATCTATCCCGATGGATGATACTGTTGTTGTAGACCATGTGTACCGGTCGTGTGTGTTGATCATTGGGTGTCTGGAGACCCGAGTTGATCTATTATTATTGAGAATGGTGGATTTCGATGTTATTTCGGGCATGGATTGGTTATCTCTGTGGTTATCATGCTAAGATAGTCACATTAACTATACCGGGTGTGCCATAAATCGAGTGGTGATGTGTGACTGATTATGTTCCTAGTAGGGTGATTTCTTTCTTGGAGGCCCAACATATGGTTGGGAAGGGTTGTCGGAGTTGAGACTCCCAGTTATGATTCTGTTCCAATTGTGAGGGATTTCCCTTATGTTTTTCCAATAGACCTACTGGGAATACCACCAGATAGGTGTATTGATTTTGGTATTGACTGGTGCCGGGTACTCAGCCCATTTCTATTCCTCCATATCGCATGGCACCAGCGGAGTTAAAGGAGTTGAATGAGCAGCTTCAGGAACTCCTTGATAAGGGGTTCATTCGGCCTAGTATGCCACGTTGGGGTGCGTTGATCGGTGCAAACTCAATCCTAAGAAAGAGTGGGTGCGACTACTTACAACCCAATAGTGGTATCAGGGTCGATTTTTCCACAGAGAGCTTCAAATTGGAGTTGAGTATTTGCTAATCCTAGAAGTGCGTTTTAGGTTCTATTTGATCTTCTATCATTTTTGGTTTTTTTGTTTAACAACTAAATTTATCAACTACAGTTGTAAACTAAATTATGCTAAGTATTGATGCTAGTTGTATGCAATAAGAGAAAAGAACTAGGGTTGTAGCACTCACCTAGGTGACTAATTAACGGGTATAGAATTCTAATACAAGGATGATAATTAAGGGGAATATGGATAACCATTGCACTTTAGCACTCACTCTCACACCTCTCGGTAGAGAGAGTGATTTTTCCCAATTGACTATCTCGAGACCAATTGGGTAGGCTAATTTTCCCAAGCAACTTTAAGGTTCAAGTGGGGTAATTACTTTCTCAAGGTTTAACCCGTTACTTGGGACTACCATTCTCATGGGTCCATCCCAAATCATTGTTGGGTTAATTGTGAGGTCATAGACTCTTTTTTTTAGAAGAGTCAAGACCCACTAAGCTATACTTAGTGTTTGCAACCACCAAATCTCAGTGAACACATACAATCAACCCAAATACCAAATACCCAACATCATCTAAGCATTTAGCAAAAACACACATTAATTACCCATACTAGGGTTGAGCCACAACCCTAGCTAATGGGTTTAGCTAGACATGGAAGAAGTAGAAATAGAAGAAATACTAGAAGAAATTAACATAATCATTAACTACAAGCTTAATCTACTTGAATCCACGTTAATTACAAGAGAAAATTTCCTAAAGTAGGCTAATACGAAGTGTCTCGTGCTCAGCTACCAAAATAGATTGCAAAAACTTCCTCTAAAAAAGTAAAATGATCTATTTATACTACACAGGAAAAACCGGACAAAAATACCCCTGAGGGTCTGGCGCGGACCGCATAGAAATGATATGCGGCCGCGTAGGGCAAATGGTCTTTAGATCTATGCTTCTGGACTTGGGGATGCGAACCGCATAGAAATGCCACGCGTCCGCATAGGTTGAGTCATGCGGACCGCATGGAAAGGGTGCACGGCCGCACAGTAGAATTTGTCCCATTGTTGACTCTCTGAAATTTTACCCACGCGGATCGCATTGCTTTGGTGTACGGCCGCGTGGGACTTTGCCTTGAATTGCTGAGCCTCTGATCACTCATCAGTGCGGACCGCGTGGAAATAGATGCGGTCCGCGTGGATCTTCTTCACTTTTAATGGTTCTCTGAACTTTCCTGTGCGGCCGCTTGGCAAAGAAGTGCGGACCGCATAGGTCAGGCTTGAACTTGGCAGCTTTCAGAACTTTCCTGCGCGGCCACACATCAAAATAGTGCGGTTCGCACAGGTCATCTATTTCCCACTTTCAATCATCTTTTGACGCTTGGCAGATTTTACTCCTTTTTGAGCTGATTTGTGATATTTATCATCTAGTCGCTCAACCTGCAATCAAGCGCAACTTGTAAGCAATTCAGGACTAAGCTAGAGCAATTTATGCACAAAGCTCAGGTAAGATGGGGTATAAAACATGTATTGTTCATAGTTATCATGCGCCATTTCTGTTTATAAAGAAGAAGAAGGATGGCACAATAAGAATGTGCATTGATTATAGGCAATTGAAAAAGGTAACAATTAAGAACAAGTATCCTTTGCCTTATATTGATAATTTATTTGACCAGATTCAGGGAGCGAGGGTGTTCTCTAAAATTTATCTCCGTTCGGGTTATAACTAGATGAAGATCAAGGATTTGAATATTCTTAAGATGACCTTCAGGACCAAATATGGTCATTATGAGTTCCTAGTGATGTCTTTTGGGTTGACCAATACCCCAACAACGTTCATGCATTTGATGAACAGCGTGTTCCGACCTTATCTCGACTTGTTTGTTATAGTCTTTATTGATGATATTTTGGTATACTCGCGTAGTCATGAGGAGCACGCAGAGCATTTGAGGGTTGTATTGTAGAGATTGAAGGAGGAGAAGCTTTATGCAAGGTTCTCTAAGTGTGAGTTTTGGCTCGGTTCAGTGGCATTCTTGGGACATGTGGTGTCCAGTGAGGGTATACAGGTAGATCTAAAGAAGATAGAGGCAGTTCGGAGTTGGCCCAGACCATCCTCGTCCATAGAGATTTGCAGCTTTCTAGGTTTGACAGGCTATTATCGCCAATTTGTTCAGGGATTCTCATTTATTACATCTCCCTTGACCAAGTTGACTTATAAGGTTGCTTTATTTGTATGGTTGGACAAGTGTGAGGAGAGCTTTTAGAAGCTCAGACGTCTTTGACCACATCTCCAGTATTCTTTTTGCCATCAGCTTCAGGTTCATATACTATGTACTGTGACGCTTAAAGAGTAAGGATTGGTTGTGTGTTGATGCAGGAGGGTAGAGTTATTGCTTATGTTTCTCGTCAGTTGAAGCCCCATGAGAAGAACTACCCCGTTCATGATTTGGAGTTTGCTGCCATAGTTCACCCGTTGAAGATCTGGAGGCATTACTTGTATGACATATCCTGTGAGGTGTTCATCGATCATCACAGTCTTCAGCACTTGTTCAAGCAAAAGGATCTTAATTTCAGACAATGGAGGTGGTTGGAGTTTCTTAAGGATTATGACATCACTATATTGTATCATCTAGGAAAGGCCAACATAGTGGCCATGCTTTGAGCCGAAAGACACTGAGTATGGGGAGTTTGGCATATATTCCAATTGGGTAAAGACCTCTTGCAATTGATGTTTAGGCTTTGGTCAATCGGTTCGTGAGCTTGGATACTTCGAAACCTAGTCGGGTATTGGCTTGTGTAGTTTCTCGGTCTTCTTTATATGACCGCATCAGGGAGTGCCAGTATGATGATCCGTATTTGCTTGTCCTTAAGGATAAAGTTCAGCATGATGATACCAGATACGTGACTATTGGTGATGATGGAGTGTTAAGGATGCATGGCCGGATTTGTGTGCCCAATTTGGATGGGCTTCGGGGGTTGTTTCTAGAGAAGGCCCATAGCTCGCGTTATTCCATTCATCCGGGTGTCGCGAAGATGTATCAGGATTTGAGGAAGCACTATTGGTAGATAAGAATGAATAAAGACATTGTGGGATTTGTAGCACGGTGTCTCAATTGTCAGCAGGTGAAATATGAGCATTAGAGACCGGGTGGCTTGCTCCAGCGGATGGATATTCTAGAGTGTAAGTGGGAGAGGATCACTATGGACATTGTTGTTGGACTTCCACAGACTTTGAAGAAGTTTGATGCTATTTGGGTGATTGTGAAACGACTGACCAATTTCGTGCACTTCATTCCTATCTTTACTACCTATTCTTCAGAGCGGTTGGCGGAGATCTATATTCAGGAGATTGTTCATTTGCATGGCGTCCCCTTTTCCATCATTTCAGATAGGGGAACTTAGTTTACATTGCAGTTTTGGAGGTCTGTGTAGCGAGAGCTGGGTACTCAGGTGGAGTTGAGCACAGGTTTTCATCCTCACACGGACGGGTCGTCCGAGCATACTATTCAGATACTGGAGGATATATTGCGTGCTTGTATCATTGATTTCGGAGGGTCATAGGATTAGTTTCTTCCCCTCGTAGAGTTTGCTTATAACAATAGCTATCAGTCGAGTATTCAGATGGCTCCATGTGAGGCTTTGTATGGGAGGCGGTGTAGATCTCCTGTAGGTTAGTTCTAGCCCGGTGAGGCTAGGCTATTAGGGACAGATTTGGTACAGAATACGTTATAAAAGTTAAAGGTGATTTATGAGAGGCTCCGTACAGTGCAATCGAGGCAAAAGAGTTATGTTGATAGGAAGGTGTGAGATGTGTCGTACATGGCTGGTGAGAAAGTTCTATTGAAGGTTTTTCCCATAAAGGGTGTTATGAGATTTGGGAAGAAAGGAAAGTTGAGACCACGGTTCATTGGGCCTTTTGAGGTACTCTAGAGGATTGGGGAGGTGGCTTTTAAGCTTGCCTTTCCACCCAGCTTGTCGAGTGTGTATCTAGTATTTCATGTTTTTTATGCTCCGGAAGTATATTGGAGACCCGTCTCATGTTCTGAACTTTAGCATGGTTCAATTGGATGATGATTTGACCTATGTCGTGAAGTCAGTAGCTATTTTGGGTAGTCAGGTTCAAAAGTTGAGGTCAAAAGATATAGCTTCAGTGAAGGTGCAGTGGAGAGGTTGGCCCATGGAGGAGGCTACCTGGGAGACCGAGCAGGAGATACAGAGCAGATATCCTCACATGTTTGACGCTTCAGGTATGTTTCTTGACTCGTTCGAGGACGAAAATTTATTTAAGTTGGGGAGGATATGATGACCTGACTAATCGTCTCATGAGTTACCGCTCCGTTTCCCCCCATTTCTACTTCTAATTTCTTTGTATAATAGTTCTATATGTAATGGGGTTGGTTGGTTAGGGTTCAGAAAAAGATTTTGTAAGGTTTGAGACACTTATCTCTTTTAAGAAAGCTTAATCTAGAAAAGTTAACCCGATGTTGACTTATGTGTTAGAGGGCTTGGATGTGAGTTTCGATGGTTTGTAGCTTTGGGAGGTCATTTGTGACTTAGGTGCATGATCGGAATGGGTTATGAAGGTCCAGAGTAGTTTTAGGCTTGAATTGGCAAAGTTGATCTTTTGGCGATTATCGGTTGGTAGGTGAGATTTTGATATATTGGCCGAAATGGAATTCTGAGAGCCGCAATAGCTTCGTTATTCCATTTGGGATGTGTGTGCGAAATTTTAGGTTGTTCAAACGTGGTTTGGCTAGGTTTTTGATCAAAAGTGAAATTCAGAAGATTTTTAGAAACTTAGGCTTGAATCCGACGTATTTTGGTTGATTTGATGTTGTTTGAAGCATTTTGATGATTGGAACAAGTTTCGGAGGTGCCTTTGGTTGAGGTTCCGAGGGCCTTGGGTGAGTTTCGGAGGGTTGAACGAATCATTTTAAGTTAAGGAAAAATTGCAGAAAATGGTTTTAGCTGTTGCAGGAATTTAACTCTTCGTATTCGTGAGTGGGCCCTCGCGTTCGCGAAGAGTAAGCTGAGGAAGGTGGGAGTTTGGACTTCTCATTCACGAGGCATGGAACGCGTTCGCGAAGGGAAGCGAGGTTGTGCATCGCGTTTGCGGGCGTGTAGTCGCGTTCGCATAGAAGAAATGGAAAGATTAAGCTTCAGTAAGATTTAACCTATCGCATTCACGATGTGGGACTGCGTTCGCGAAGGGGTCACCTGGGTAAAGCATCACGTTCATGTAAGAGGATATTGGGTCAAATTTATTTTTGTGCTTCAAGAATGCGGGCTTTGACTGCGTTCGCGAAGAAGGAAATTAAAGCATGGGCAGAATGTTTTAAGTTCGTCTTGTCCGCGATTTTAGGGTTTATTTCCTCCATAGCTGGTCGTTTTTGTAGATTTTTGAAGGAGATTGAAGATGGATTCAAGGAGAATCACTTTGAGGTAATATTCTTGGACTTAAATCTTGATTATTATGTGAATTCCACCTAGAAAATCATTGAACTTAAGCTATAAATTAAAGAATTAGGGATTGGAAACTTGGATTGTTGATTGAGGATTTTAAGGATCAATTGGGGTCGGATTTTAGAAATTTTGACATGTATGAACTCGTGGGAAGATAAAAAATCTATTGGTGTAAAAATTTCTGAGTTTTGAGACGTGGGCACGAAGATCGGGTTTTGGTAATTTCGGGATTTATGCCCTTTATTGATTGTTTTCGCTTGGGCTTTGTTCCCTTATCATATTTTGACGTCCCCGTTATGATTTTGGATAGATTTGACGCGAGTGGAGGCCGATTTGAGGGGTAAAGGCATCACAGAGTAGTATTTTCACCGGATTGAGGTACGCAACCATTGTAAATCTGGAATTGAGGGTACAAAACCCCGATATTTGACTTGTTTTGATAAACGCGGTGATGCACATGCTAGTTGATGAGCGTGTGGGCGTGCATCGATCGGTATTGTAACTTGGTCAAACCCGTAGCGACTATTAAGTCACGTATTATGTTGGGAAATCTTATATTATTCCTTATTTTGGATATTATACTATATTATGGGATGTATGCCATGTTTAGGGCCTTGTGCGGACTTGTAAAAACCCTTAGGGGAATTTTGACTGTTTTCCTCAGTTTACTTGCTAAAAGAATATCCTCGATCATGTTTTACTTGTTAAATGTCTAAAACTGGTTTATTCATGTCACTTTTAAAAGAGAAAACTATTTGGACTGAGTTCCCTAGTTTCCACTGCTGTACCCGAGGGGTGGTGAGGTTAACGACTGAGAGAGGTTGAGGACCTAAGTGTGAAGATATTTATATATATGTGAGTTGTGGATCGGGATGCACGCCACAATGATACTTATATGGAGTCTGCATGCTGCGGAGATATATATATATATATATATATCGGATCGGGCTGCACACCGTAACGATATGACACTTGGGCTGTAGGATCCCTTCTAGAGTCTGTACACCCCCAGAGAGCGTAGTCGATTATAAATATATGGATCGGGTATCATGCTGCAGCGGTTATTATGATTTTTATTGTAATGAGATATTCTGAGACTGAGTGACGAGGGTTGAGTCACGAGTTATTGAGAGGCTACTCGAGAGGCCATATTTTGAGTGATTCCTTGCCCGAGGGGCCCAATTATGATTTTTTAAACTCATTTCACTCTATTTTTAAATAAGCCTCTATTGAAAATATTGTTAAATATCTCATTTCAAATGTTTTAAATTGAAAAAGCTGATTCTTTGACGAAATTGGTTTTAAACTGTAAAGTTGATATGTTATCCAGTGATTTTTAGTTATATTCTTTTGAACTTCTCGTCTCTGCTTTCAGTACTTATTTTCTTTAGTTACTTACTGAGTTGGTGTACTCACATTACTCCCTGCACCTTGTGTGCAGATCCAGGTGCCCGAGCGGCTGAGGTGAGGGCTATTTAGCTAATCCAATGTGTTGACGGAGATTTCCAGGTAGCTGCATGGCTTCCATAGCCCTGTTTCTCCCCTCTATCTTGTTATATTTTCCGCATTTCCTAGACTATTGGTGTAGTAGGTATTCAGACTTGTATTAGAGGCTCTAGACTCGTGACACCAGATTTGTGGGGATATGTAGTTCATGTTTTATTGATTTCCTCATATTTATCTATTGTTTTAAAAGTGTATTTTGAAAAGTATAGTATTTAAACCTATGTAAAAATGGCTTACTATAAAAGGAAAAAGGTTGTGGTTAATTATTTAGTTGGCTTGCCTAGTAATGTGATAGGCGCCATCATGACCGGTATTACACCTTAGTTTCTTGAGGATAAGCTAATGCTTAAGTTTGGGGGAGTTGATAAGTAGAGATTTTAACCTATTATTTGCTCTCTTTTACTTGTGTTTTGGGCCAAAAATGCGTGAAGGTATTCTCGGAAACTAATGTAATGTGATTCCTTGCAGGAATTGTTCAAAATGAGCTAAATGAGTCATAATCAACCGATAAAGGAGTCAAAACATGAATAAAAACCAAGACTCAGCCAGGAGATCTGAAACGCGGACCGCAAATATTTTGTGCGGCCGCGGAAGCCACAATGCGGCCGCGATAGGAAATATGCGATCCCCGAAAGGGAGATTTAGAGAGTTGCTTTTTCAGGCCAAATGATACGCGAGGTTAGCACCATAAATGTGCGGCCACAAAAGTCCTACCGCGGTCGCGATGGAAATTATGCGGATCGTGGTTCATGGAGTTCAGAGAGCTCATAACTTGAGCAAAAAAGGAAGTGCGGTCCGTGTCAGAATTATGTAGTCGCAGAAGTCCATTATGTGGCCAAGATTAAAATTATGCAACCCACGAAACTCATCTCAACCCATATCCAGATTTGAAGAACGTGAACCGTGGTCAAAATTACGCGGCCACAAAAGCAAGAATGAGGTCGCGCTCAGAATTACGTGGCCGCACAATCTCCGTAGGGTTATTTTTGTCTGAAAATTTCATCTCAGTATAAATAAATCTTTTTGATATTTTTTTAGGTTATGTTATGTATTAGGAGAGCACCCGAGACAGCTGAGTTTACTGCTTTTGGAAATTTTATACTAGATTCATCTTTCAACATTAGATTTTTATCCTTTAATCTAGTATTATAAATTTTATCTTAATTTCCTATTTAAGTTCTGTTATTTCCATGAGTAGCTAAACCTATAGCTAGGGTTGTGACCCAACCCTAGTGTGAGTATTTGATTTTAGGACTTGAATGTGTATGTGTTAGTGATATTTAGTCTAGTTCTTTCTAGAACTATAGAATTAGTAGTTGCAAACACTGATTCATGCCTTTATGACTTAGTCTCTACTTGAGAAAGAAGGTCTAGTCTAGGAAAATTAGGCTAACAAGGAATTGGGGTGAACTCAAGAAATTGATAGCGCCAATTAAAGGGTTAAACCTAGAGATAGTAATACCCGACTTGAGCTAATATCACTTGAATTGCATGAATACCCATTTGGACTTGAGAAAGCCAAATTGAGCAAAATCACTCAAACTACCGAGAGGCATAGAGTGAGTACCCGGGTGTGATAGCTATATTACAATCCCAATTAATCACGAACTTGCCCTAGAATTTATTATTCATTAGATATCCACCTAGGAGGAAGTCACAACCCTAGTCCCTTTAAACACTTGAAAAACATCACCAAAAATATTGTCCTTAGTTTCAATCATTAGATACAATAGAGTAAAGTTAGAAGTAGAAATCAAACCCAAACATTTATGGAAGTGTAATTAGACTCAAAGCCCGCATTTAGCTTAGATATAAACCTAATTCCAATTACTAACTCCCTATGGATTCGATCCCGGCCTAGCTGGGTTAAAACTTTATCGACTACCCTCTCTACTCAATAGTAGTGTAGGCTTGGACCCGATAAGTCAGCATGTCAATATTGGATTGCTTTACCCGTGTTGTCCCTTTATTATCTATTTGGAGAGCTTCCCAGATCTCCTTAGCTGATTGGCGTGCTGAAATCATGTTGTATTCATCTGGTCCAATACCACAGACGCAGATTTCCTTTGCTCGAAAGTTCTTTTCAATAGACTTGCAGTTAACATCATTATATTCCTTTCTATTTTTAAGAACTATCACTGTGAGATCTCTAATTTTATTCGTAGGGATGAAGGGTCCCTCATAGATGATATCCCAAAGCTCTGAAACTTCAGCCATGATGAAGTTGTGCATCCTTGTCTTTCACCATCGATAGTACTGGCCATTGAATCTTGGTGGTTTGTAGGTAGACTGACCTTCTTTGAAGTTTGGTGGAGGAACCATAATGATCCTTTTCTAGGTGTTAGCATGATAGAAAGAACCTACTCTAATACCAATTGATAGAAATTAAGGGTCCACCAAACTATATAGAGAACTAGGTTCTCTATTAGTTCCCACAGAACACACACACACACTGCAGTAAGTAAATGAGACAATGGAGTTTTACGTGGAAAACTCCCAGCTCACGGGATCAAAAATCACGACCTACTCTTGTAGGATTTCAACTTCACTACTGAGCAAACTTTAAATTATAAACTATTGTAACCTAGGAATTAACCTTTTAATCCCTAACTAACTTGTAACAACACCATTACAAGCTACTTTGTAATAACTATATTAGAAAGACTTTACAACTCGACTAACTCTAGCCAAGACACAAACACAAGAGTTTGTAATTTATAAAGATTTCCTACACAAAGCTTCTAACTAAGCTAAGTAGGAATTACAAGTAGAGTGCTTTAAAAAAGTACAACACAATTAAGGAAATGTAATAACTCGATATAGGGGCCGTACTGGTCCATTATTATGTTGTTCTTTGTTCTTGATGCCCCTGAGAGTCACTTACAAGATTGATAGATGACTTAAGAGAATACTTGATCAATTCTAGAATGTGCGAGTATTTTTTTTTACCTTTGCTTGATGTTAATAATTCATTTGTGACATCACTTGAATGATGCAAGCAAGTTAGGTAAAGGGCATTCCACATAAAGTTGACTGCTGTACTGTTGCGTGTGCAGCCAACAACTTTACAGTTGGGGGAGTTGACTTGTACAATCACCGCAGAAACTGGTAGCTATCAGTTCCCTCTGCTATTCCTTTTACTCTGAAGAGTTGAACCATGTTTCCAATTGGAGATTTGTTGATCTCTAAGTTCTTGATGATATGTATTAGGTTCCTTATCTGGTTCTTAACAGTAAGTTTGTTAGATCATCAAAACATAACAGGGATACACATAGAACCTATCAAAAGAGGACAAATAGATTGAGATAATTATGCAAAGAAAAAAAAGTCCTAATATTAGAATATTCAACACGGTATATGTAATTTGCTATCACCTTCTTTATCAATTTTAGACTTACTAAATATTAATGATGAGAAATAAATTTTTCTATTTATTCATTTGTAGCCGCACATGTCTTCCTCATCTTCATTATCCTAGCATTCTTGAACTCATTAATAGGTTTCTCTTAACAGTAAGTTTGTTAGATCGATTATTAGGTTTCTCAATTTTGAAAGCCACAAATTCTTGTGACGAATAAATAAACGAGCCACAAAATTATTGACTAATTTGTGAAGAAAAGTGTCTTACAAATAGAAATAAAAGATGTTTTTTAATCCATCACAAATATTTTACGTATTAAAGATTAAATTCATCAAAACTATAATATACTAGGGGCAGATTATTGGGATAAAAAATAGCATGGTACATGCGGAAGCTAACAAAAATAATTTTGGTGACAATAAATCAGGCATAAAAGATATATATATCAAACGAGACTATGATTTAAAGTGGCTTGGTAAAGTGACCTACATCAATCTACTAATATAAAAACAAGTAATTGAGAGAATAAATTATTCCCCTAAACAAAGCTCTCTAAAATACTACTGTTGTTATTATTGTATTTTTAATCGAGAGATAATTGCTGTATTAGAGAACTCATGATTGATAATAACTCAGTGGGATTATAGTGAATACGTTAGGCATTCATCCTGATAGTTAGAAAAATCATGATCCTAGGCTTTTTACTCTTGAATACTACTTTACTTTCCTTAGTTCATAATTTTTATTGCTATTCAATATTTGCTACTTAATAAATTTTAAATAAAGATTACAATTTTTGTAACTCGAAATTGTCGAACTTTTGTTCTTAATGATATTGAACAATTGTAGTAAAGTCTTAGTTTTTATGGAATTCGTCTCTAGACCTTGAAATCTGATATATTTGCGGTGACCATTTATTCTTTTGAGGACTAGTATTGGACGTAGGGGTATCAATGGTTCGGTTCGGCCGGTTATTTTATAAAATTCGTACCATATCAATTTTTTGGTTATTCTATTATATATAACCAAAATTAGACTTTTTGAAACCGTCCCAATCATGTCAGTTTCTCTTCGGTATCGGTACAGTTTGGTTAATTTTTGGTATTTTTTTAATATCATGCAAAATTCACCAGTAGAAGTAGAATGCAATAACATACGTTCTTTTATAGGACTTAGCAAAACTCTCTAGACATTTTTACTGTTTAAAGTGTGATGAATTAAAAAAGAAAAAAAAATGAGGACTAGAGTATAGATCCATCAACTATTTGACAATAACGTAATAGAAATCAAACAAAGACAGAGAAAATATAAATCACATGAGTTGAAAGTTATACCAAATTGGGACTCAAGAATAAAGTCTATAGAAGATTAAATATTAAAAAAGATAAATCTAAATTATATGAATGAAACATATACAATACATTGTAGTTTGCTACTCATAATCGCTAGAATACTTTGTGTCTTGCTAATAAAGATACTTGAAATAACTTAGTTTGTAGAAATAACATAATATGTTTTAAGAATTAGTATTTTGATTTTAATTACTTATTAGCTTGTAATAGTTTTCATAATTCCAAGGCCCAAAGAAAATTTAATGCATTATTATTTTTAAACTTAATAAATAAATATATTTTCCACATGTAAAATTTATTCGGTATTATTTTGGTTTATTTTTATAAAATAAAAAATCTACCCTAATTATCAGTGTGGTTATAGATTTATATAAAAACCTACGGTTTCTTAAAAAGAAACCTAAAAATCAGTTCGATACGGTACGGTTCGGTAGGTGTAGTCGGTTTTTGAATATCCATTGACACCCCTAACTGAACGTGATCAGCCAACAAATAAATAGAATAATGCTAATTTTAATTTTGTTAGTTATATTAGTATAATCACAATTTACAATATGCACACACTTTAAGTTCAACATTTTAAAAATAAAATAACATCGTTAAATTAGTTAATTGATTTAGATAATCAAACAATTTGTCAATGAATGAATAAATACCGAAGATCTCACAAATATTAATAAGTTGATTTTTGTTGAATCTTAAGTCAAGCAAATAAGGCCCCTCCTATTATTGGACCTCGAATTAAATTCATGCAACTGAATTTCCAACATCTTTTCTCTTCTTTTTTCTAACGTTTAACTACTTTTTGACTACTTCAAAAAGTTATAATACATTATTCTTATTGAGATCGAAATAACATTACGTGGAAGCTAACAAAGTAAATTTTAACGATCATATATCGGACACCAATTAAACAAACTAAAAAGCATAGTATATTATATGGTGAGGTAAGGTGACCCAAATAAATCAACTAATAATAAAAGGAAAATAACTTATTAAGAGAATAAATTATACTCCAAACAAGACCCTTTTACTCACTATATTGTGAATATTGTTTATAATTATGTGAGAAGAAAGCTTCAATTTATGGACGTGCAAAATTTCTCTTCCAAGAAAAGAATTAGCTTAATATGGACAAGATCTATTCCACTAAGAATTCTTTTTCACCAAGAATTTTTTTTTTCTTTTACACCATTTTTTTTATTTTTAAATTGTGGTAGAATTCAGGACAAACCTTAACAATATTTTCCTTCGGCCTGATTTTTTTTGACAAAACCTTATCCTCTTCTTTACACAATCTTCATAAGTGTTGTTTGCCATAGTTAAAAGTTGAAGACTAGTGAGTTGAAAGTGAACACAAATAAAAAATATTAGAGCCCATAAATATGGGTAAAAATAATATTTTGCTTTTAAAGATCCAACAGTGGGAATATAGAAATATGGTTTTATCTCCACATGTAGTACTTTGAACTTTTTTTTTTTTGGCAAAAAAACTTCATTATCATCAAATGGTCATTATTTCATTTGAACTAGCCTTGAACTTGCCTTCAACCTGGATTTAACCGTTGACTCTAATACTACTTATTGAGATCGAAATAATAATGCGTCATGTATAAGCTAACAAAATAAACCTTAGCGACGATAAATTAGATAACAATGAAAATATAATAAAGAATCATACTTTTAACTTCATTATGGATACTGTTATTTATAATTGTGTAGGAAGGAAGCCTCAATTTACAAAAGTGCAAAACTTGTCTTCCAATAAAAAATGTTAGCTAAATATTGAAGAGGATTTTCCACTAAGAAGTCTTTTCAACCAAGAAAATCTTTTTCCTTTACACCAAAAAAAATAATTTTAGTTATGATAGAATTCAAGGCAAATCCTAATAATTCTTTGCTTGGTCACAAGTTGAAGTTGACACTAGCTTTTTCTTTCTTGTAATTTTGGAGTAAAAATTAAATAATGTCCTCAATATTTAAGATAATAGAATAGGAACAAAACTATACTTACTCTCAAACGTCAAACATAATGGATAGTTTAATTTGAATAATCGCCTTTTTTGCTTGGACTCACTATCTAAGGAATGCTAACTTTTCCTACCATGGGCTGACTAAGTCCAAGTCTCATTCTACCTTTTGCTTTCCTGCAAAATCCTGGAGAAAGTAAATTCACTACACTAAATGAAAGAGGACAGATAGATTGAAACAATAATGTGAAGAAAAAAAGTCCTAATATTAGAATATTCAACATGGTATAGATGGAATTTTCTATCACCTTCTTTGTCAATTTTAGACTTATTGAATATTAATGATGAGAAACAATTTTTTCTATTTATTCATTTGTAGCCACACATATCTTCCTCATCTCCATTACCATAACATTCTTGAACTCATTAATGCAAGAAAAGAAAAAGTTAAGTGTGACTGATTTGATTTGTGATGGATTATTAGGTTTCACAATTTCGAACCTTACAAATTTTTATGACGAAGAAATAATATTATTGACTAATTTGTGAAGAAAAGCCCATCACAAATAGAGATAAAAGATGTTTTTCAATCCGTCACAAATATTTTGCGTATTAAAAATTAAATTCGTCAAAAATTATAATAATAGACTAGGACGGATCATAACGTCTCAAACTTTACTGCAGATAAAATCCATCATATTAATCCTTCACAAGATTAATTTTCTTTGTTTATCTAAAAAGTCAATAAACATATAGTAATAGTTAATTATATTTAAATAATTTACTAAATTAATAAATAATCTATTATTAACTATTTATACATAAATGATAATTACCTAAGTAAACTTATTTAAAGCATGCACTCTCATCCCTTTATTCTAACCACGTCAGCCTACATGTTTCATCCATCAAAAATTTTATTTCTTTTAGTTAAAATTTGTGATGTAGTTAACTTTATATATATGTGTGTGTGTGTAGAGAGAGAGAGAGAGAGAGTGAGCGAATAAAATGAAGTATGAAAAAATATCTGCTTGACCAAGTCTTAGCCAACTTCTATTTAGAAAATTTTTGTGGCTGTAATCAAATGAGACTGATTTTAGGTAAATGTCTATGTAATTAAAGCTTTTAATAAATAGACTCCTCATCTTTTCCTTGTGTGCCAAATTATATATTTGCCCCTTTAGCTCCTTCTTCACTGTCTTTTCTTCTTTGCTAAGAACAGTAGAACACCATAATTCTCTAATTTTGGAGCTGAAAATTTAAAGTTAATGGTTAATTATTGTTAAACTCATTTGTGTATTGATTATTTAATCTTGAACTTTTAGTTTAAATACTAATTTAGTGATTTGCCTTACAAATCTAAAAACTCCATTGTTGGTCCTTTAAAATTATTTAAGAAGAAAAGTCTTCTTGATTTGGAGTTACTTGACTAAATTGGTGACTCGGGATCGTTTGCACTAGTATTTGAAGGCTTTGTTTTAAATTTGAGATCATTTCGAACAAATTTGAGACGTGAAGGCTTTGTTTTAAATTTGAGATCATTTCGAACATATTTGAGGCGTTGCACATAAAAATTATGCCTCGAATAGACTTTTTTTTTTTTAATTAATCCATCTTTTCGCAACCTATAGTGATGGGGGGTTTGGCTTGGACCCCTACCTTGTATATTATTAACAAAAGTGTATAATAGAGGGGGACATAAAATTGGAACCTCTAAGATGCATAAGGATATACAAGAGAAAGGGGAGCTAATTAAGAGAAAAGTTCCCTTTTACAGATAAGCTCTCAAAACAAAAAGGTCCCATGACCATATAAGGATTCTCTAACAGAATTCGTATGTGTTCAAAAATCTTACCCAATACCTTTCTTTTGTCCAAAATATAGGCTCTTTCACACGACGAGAAAGCTCATTTATTTGAGATAAGAACCTGGAAGTATCTTCAATAGCACCAAATTTAGCTAAAGAATCTGCTACCATGTTTGCTTCTCTATATCAATGAGTAACATCCGTATTGAGAAATTTTGGCTTATCTTGGATTTTGGTAATCCAGTGATGAAGTTTCCAGGAGGGTTTATTAGTACCCTTGATCATATCAACCACTATCTTAAAGTCCATATCCAAGATAAAAATTCTTAGTGTTATTATCTATACACCATTGGAGCCCAAAATTAGCAGCTTGTGTCTCAGCCCTGTTATTGGAGCAGAATATCATAGAGACGGAGAAGGCCATGATCATAGATAGAACCTTGATGGTCCCTTAGTATACTTTGATGAATAATTTAAGAATGTCGATAGCGCAAATTTATGCCGATCTGGTAAAAGTTTGGTGAACAAACAATCACAAAATTATGCCAACCGGATAGAGCTTATGAACAATTAATAATATAGGCAAAGTAACTATAGCATAAACTCAACTTATCCGGTAGATAGAGCTTATGAACAATTAATAATATAGGCAAAGTAACTATAGCATAAACTCAACTTATCCGGTAGATAAATCCCTAAAGAGTTACGCGGATCCGGAGATTATTTTTTAAATACATTCAAAAAGGGAGACAATATTTAAAGACCAGACCGTTGGGCCATTCATGTCATTCACTCCTGCTATTTGCACATTTCTGAAAACATAAATCTGGTATATCCTTTCATAATAAAAGAAATAATTTGGGGAGATTAAATTGTCATGACCCGGATTTCTCAACCTCGGGAGTCGTGATGACGCCTACTCGTAAAAGCTAGGCAAGATAAGTGTTATAAATTCATTACCCTTTTTAGTTAGCCTTTTTAACAGTTTAATACAATAGGTGATCAACAACGGAATAATTAAAAACAAAACAAGAATGCAGAAGACGAAAACTTAATAGTTTAACCAAACACTGATATATGAAACCGAAATACAATTCTGCCCAGAATTTGGTATCACAAAGTCACGGACTATCTACGAATACTACAAACAGAGGTCTGAAAGATAAATATAAAGTTGTCTCTGAAATACATAAAAGAAACAGAATGGAAAGATAGAAGGAGACGCCAAGGCATGTGGACGCTTGCAAGGCTACCTCGGGTTACATGTTGGACTGAAGGCAGCAACCTCACTATGATCCAAAAGCTACAACGTCGGGATCTGCACACAGTGCAGAGTGTAGTATCAGCACAACCAATCCCATGTACTGGTAAGTGCATAGCCTAACTCGGCAAAGTAGTGACGAGGCTAGGACCAGACTACCAAATAAACCTATGCAGTAAAATCATATACATCGGAAAACTAAAAGCAACTATTTACAATTAAAGATGAGAGGGGGAAAGCATGCTGCGGGGAGTATCAGATACAACAAAATACCAATATAGAAATGTAAAGAAAAACCATAATTTAATTTCCAACAAGAATAAGGAAAACAAACACAATATTCACTTTCATATAATACCGTTGTGGCGTGCAACCCGATCCCATTTCATATAATACCATTGCGGCGTGAAACCTGATCCCATTTCATATAATTCTGTTGCGGTGTACAATCCAATCCAATCCAATCCCATTTCATATACTACCGTTGCGGCGTGCAACCTGATTCCATTTCATATATTACCGTTACGGCGTGAAACCCGATCCCATTTCATATATTACCGTTGCAGCATGCAACCCGATCCCATTTCAATGCAACATCAATCATAAAAGAATTCTGGCATGGGAACAAGATTATAATAATATCATCTCGGCAAGAGAAATCAACAATAATAATCATCATATTAGGCATGAATAAATCACAATGGGTCATAACAATTACAATACGAGACTCACAACCATGCTTGACACCGACGATAGATACTCGTCACCATGCCTATATGTCGTACTCCACAGTTAACACATAGTAAGTAAGACATAACTCCTAATCCCTCAAACTAAGGTTATACCAAACACTTATCTCGACGCCACGAACCTAATTCAAGTCTCAACTACTGATTTACCTCTTATTTTTAACACCAATTTACTCATATCTAGCCACTATTTACTTAACGGTATCAAATAAATGCTAAATGAATCAATTCTAATACATGAAAATACGTTTCCCAATAATTTCCCCAAAAAGTCAAAAATCGATCCCGTGTCCACATGGTCAAAATTCAAGGTTCGAACCAAAATCCGATTACCAATTCACCTACAAACTCAAATATATAATTTATTTTGAAATCGGACCTCAAGTTGAGGTCCAAATCTCCAAAATTTGAAAATCCTAAGTTATACCCAAAACACCTAATTTCACCCATGAAAACATTTGATTTTAAGTTGAAATCATGTAAAAGATGTATTAGATTGAAAGAAATGAGTTAGAAATGACTTACTAATGATTTGGAAGAGTAGTTGTATTTAAAAGATCGCCCAAAGATGTTGTAGGCTTGAAAGAGTTTGAAATATGAGAAATTTTCGGTTAAGTTATGATTTAGCAGGTTGCACATGTCGCAATTACTACTAGGGTTCACAATTGTGAACCCTTGAGGAACCTGCTGACTTTGCAAATGCAAAGAATATGTCGCATTTGCGACCCTGAAGGTATCCGGTTACCTTCGTAGGGACCTTTCGTATTTGCGATATCACATTTGTGATAAATGTGTCGCATTTGCGACTCCTGACACATACAGAAAACTTCGCATTTGCGAAGTATACCTCACAAATGCGAGGTAATGCTGGCCCTGGGTTCTTCGCATTTGCGATAAAATCCTCGCATTTAGCATCAAAATCAAAGAAAATCTCAAGAACTTTCAATGTTTCAAATTTTACAACTAAGGTTCCGAATCACGTCATATGACCCCCGTTTCTTACCAAATTTTACAAGCTTAACTTAAATGCCATATAAGACATGTACCGGGCTCCAGAACTAAAATATGGGTCCGATACCATCAAATTCAAAAACATTCAAATTTCTAAAAACTCTTATAATTTTAGTTAAACAATTTATTTTTCGGGCTTGGGACCTCGGGATTCGATTTCGGGCATACGCCCAAGTCTCATATTTTCCTACGGACCCTCAGGACCGTCAAATCATGGGTGATCCGTTTACCCTAAATATTGACTAAAGTCAACTAAAATTCATTTTAAAAGCAAAATTTACAATTTTCCCCTAGATTTTCACATAATAGCTTTCTGGATACACGCCCGACCGCGCACACAAATTGAGGTGTGAAAAAAGAAGGTTTTAAGGCCTCATAACACAGAATTACTTTCAAACAAGTGATGAATTTTTAGGTAATCACATTCTTTACCTCTAAAACAATCGTTCATCCTCGAATGGACATAAGAATGAAGTACCTGAGTTGGAGAAAAGATGGGGATATCGGCTCCGCATATTGGACTCGGACTCCCAGGTTGCTGCCTCAACAGTCTAACCTCTCCACTAAAGAAGCAGTAGAACGAGTTCACAAAGAATAAACACACTAGAGAATACTAGTCTTAATAAGAATAGCTCAACAAAGAAGAAATAATCCTTAACAAATGATTCCATAAAAGTACAATTCGACTACACGGGAGAATAAATTAGTCAATAATTCAAAATAAGGATAAGTCAACTATGATAAAGGATAAATAAAGTTCATTTAGGGTTGAGCAAGTTATGAAAGTGATGTTGGACTTTTAAGCCATTGGGCTTTAAAGTATAAAAGTGTGAATTGGAAATTGAGGGAAATAAAATGGAGGAAAAAATAAAAATTTGAAGAAGTGAGCTTTTGTCTTGCACTTTGTCCCTAATTGGTGAGGGACAACTACATTTGTGTGTATATATATAGAATCACTTCTTAAAGCTCTTAAAAGGAGTTGAAGAGAATGAACCCTCGCGCCGTCGCACGCACGCTCGCTCGGCTCGGCTTTAGCTTTGGATTTGGATTTGGATTTTTCAAATGATCGATCAATAAGATTATTTTTTGGATAAAATTTATTTAATTAATTATTTAATAATTAATTAAATGCCAAATCGCGTCACGAGTTTGGATTTGGATTTGTCAAATGATCGATCAATAAGATTATTTTTTGGACAAAATTTATTTAATTAATTATTTAATAATTAATTAAATGCCAGATCACTGCTGAAGATTCATAAATATAGTCTGGCCGCGGTCCCGGCGTAACCGCAGTAGGACCGCACCAGAACCCTTCAACAGGTTCAAAGGGCCACTTTGGCCACGGTCCTGGCGTAACTACGGTAGGACCGCGGCAGGCAGCGAAATTTCTGAACAGACACCTTTTCCAGAACAGACATCACACCTCTTCCAATAATTGCCTATAAATTCAGAGGCATGACTTTGTTTTTAATACACCAAAAAAACATTACAGAAGTTCCTTCTTTCTGAAAATACTGCATTCTAATTTTCAGTCTCTCTCTCTTGAATTCGTATGTGTGATTTTGCTCCATTCTTTAAGTTCGTTGGTATCCTGCAGTTTGTATTGCCACTGTTGCAGGAAGGTTTATTTCGTTTTATTCTGGGAGGATTTAATCCATTACCTTGGAAACGTGTGCAGGGTTAAAATTCTTTAAGGACGCACAAGCAAATTGTGGACTCAGAATATTTTTTAATCTCTACTATTTTTCTAGTTTCTTTTATTCTTCTAATAGTTTTCTGATTTTGTGTTTTAACATAGTAGCGTTCACAAGCTTAAGGAATTTTAAACTAACATTTATGTGTTGAATTATATACTAAACTATTTTCTATACTGCGTTGGATACTAAAGCCTTGGTGCTTTCTACTCCAATAATTGTTATATCCGGTTTAAAGATATAAAAACTTTTTCGGAATAATAAATGTACAGGTTTGAATTATATAAAAACTTCACCATTGTAACGTGTTGTCTGTTTGGTTTTGTATTCAGTATGAAGATATCAAACCTTCATTGATTTAATAAAGTTCTGTTTTGTTTCCAACTCTACAGAAACATGACGAATGAAAACCAAACTAATGGAAATATTGCGGGGACAGGTGCTACTGTTACGAGTGTTGTTGCCTCGTCAAGCCGTTCTACTCTTTCTCATGCTATGGCACTAGCATAAAAACCTGGAAAGGTTTCCGGTATTGACTTCAAATGTTGGCAAATGAAGATGCTATTCTATCTTACTACGTTGAGTTTGCAATGTTTCATCAAGGAGGATCCTCCAGTCTTAGCAGAAAGTACTCCGGATGATGAACGACTTGTTGTAACTGAAGCATGAAAACATTCTGATTTCTTGTGCAAAAACTACATTTTGAGTTGTTTGGAAGATGGCCTGTACAATGTCTATAGAGTCATGGAAACTTCAAAAGCATTATGGAATGTGCTTGAGAAGAAGTACAAGACTGAGGATGCCGGACATAAGAAGTTCGTGGCTGCTAGGTTTTTGGATTTCAAGATGATTGACACTAGGTCGGTCATAACTCAAGTCCAAGAATTACAAGTCATTGTGCATGACCTCCTTGCTGAAGGTATGGTCATAAATGAGGACTTTCAAGTCGCCGCTTTCATTGAGAAATTACCTCCGCTGTGAAAAGATTTTAAGAGCTATCTAAAACACAAGCGGAAGGAGATGACACTTGAAGAATTGATTGTGCGTTTGAGGATAGAAGAATATAACAAAAATGCTAAAAAGAAGTTACGTGGGAACTCGACAATAATAAGGGCTAACATTGTTGAGGAGGCTCCACAAAACAAAAAGAGAAAGAGGGCTTCTGGACCAAAAAGCTACCCAAGCAAGAACAAGTTCAAGGGTAATTGTCACAACTATGGAAAATCTTGGCATAAGGCCGTGGATTGTCGTGCGCCAAAGAATGATACATGGTTGAAAATGCTGACGAAATGGAGGACTTGTGTGTCATGTTGTCTGAATGAAACTTGGTAGGAAATCCTAAAGAATGGTGGATAGATTCTGGAGCCACCCGCCATGTTTGTGCTAACAAGGAGTTATTTTCTTCTTATGCCCCCGCATGACCCGACGAGACAATTTTCATGGGAAATTTGTCTACAGCCAAAACTGAAGGAGTTGGCAAGATTGTGTTGAAGATGACGTCGGAAAAAATAGTGACTCTAAACCAAGTTCTCCATGTTCCAGAAATTCACAAGAATCTTGTGTCTACATCACTTCTTGTCAAGAATGGATTCAAATGTATTTTTGTTTCTAATAGTGTTGTACTAAGTAAGAATGATATGTATATAAGAAAAGGTTACCTGAATGAGGGCATTTTTAAGCGAAATGTAATAGCAGTTCCTATCAATAAAGTCAATGCTTCTTCTTACTTACTTTAGTCAAACACTTTATGGCATTCACGCTTAGGCCACGTCAACTTTAAAACATTGCGAAAAATGATAAATTTAGAAGTATTGCCAAATTTTGATTGCATTAATTCCAAATGTCAAATATGTGTGGAATCAAAGTATGCTAAGCATCCTTATAAGTCCATCGAAAGGAATTCAAGTCCTTTAGACTTAATTCACACAGATATTTGCGATATAAAGTCAACACCATCTCGCGGTGGGAAAAGATATTTTATTACTTTTTATTGATGATAGCACGAGATATTTCTATGTTTATTTACTTAATAGTAAAGATGAGGCAATTGATGCTTTCAAGCAATACAAGTGTGAAGTTGAAACATAACTAAATAAAAAGGTCAAAGCGATAAGAAGTAATAGGGTTGTAGAATATGAATCTCCTTTTGAAGAAGTATGTTTGGAAAATGGCATTATTCACCAAACAACTGCCCCTTACTCTCCACAATCTTATGGAATCGCGGAGAGAAAGAATCAAACATTGAAAGAGATGATGAATGCGTTGTTGATAAGTTCTGATTTACCATAGAACTTGTGGGGGGAAGCTATACTTACAACTAACCGAATAATCCACCGTGTGCCTAATAGTAAAACACAGTCTATTCCCTATAAAAAATGGAAAGGAAGGAAACCCAGCTTGAAATACTTCAAAGTGTGGGGGTGTTTAGCTAAGGTACAAGTTCCTAAACCTAAAAGGGTTAAGATAAGTCCAAAAATGGTTGATTGTGTATTTATTGGATATGTAACCAATAGCAAGGCATATCGTTTTCTGGTTCATAAGTCAGAAAATCCCGAGATTCATGTTAATACGATAATAGAATCAGATAATGCTGAATTCTTCGAAACTATTTATCCGTATAAAAAGGAAAGTGAAGTGACCTACCAAAAGTCAAAATGACCTTGGGAGGAAATAACAGATGGTATGCCTAATGAGGAAAATTCGAGAAGAAGTAAACGTCAACGGACATCTACTTTATTTGGTCCAGATTTTCTGACTTTCCTGCTAGAAAATAAGCCTCGTACCTTCAAGGAAGCAATGTCTTCCTCAGAAGCACAATATTGGAAATAAGTTGGCAATAGTGAAATAGAATCCATATTGAGCAACCATACATGAGAATTGGTTGACCTTCCTCCAGGTAACAAAACATTGGGTTCTAAATGGATTTTCTAGAAGAAAATGAAAGACGATGGTACTATTGACAAATACAAGGCAAGACTTGTTGTCAAAGGATTTAGACAACGAGAAGGTCTTGACTATTTTGGCACATACTCGCCGGTAACAAGAATTACATCCATTTGGATGCTAATAGTGTTAGCCTCCTTGTATGATCTTCAAATCCATCAAATGGATGTAAAAACAACCTTCTTAAATGGTGATTTAGAGGAAGAAATTTACATGGACCAACCTAAAGGGTTTGTGGTTCTGGGAAAAGAAAAGAAGGTGTGCCGACTTGTTAAGTCCCTTTATGGACTAAAACAAGCACCCAAGCAATG
>MU776977.1:0-11258 GCA_026770625.1 Nicotiana glauca | reverse complement strand
AATGTTCAGTAACAAGGATAGAACTTTACACGTTCTTTAATGATTACCTAAGTTTTATGTGGTAGTTATCAAATAGTGTCAATCTAAAGAATTACACGTTTTAGTAATCACCTATGTAAGTGTGAAGTGGAAGCCGCTTCAATGAGAATTCTGTAAGGCCAATTCTCTACGCACTTATGAGACCAAGCGGTGCTCATGGCTGAAACGAACACAACAATGAGAACCAAAAAACGGTTAAGGGTTGGTTGTGTGACATATGGTTGTCTAGGTATACACTAAAGTTCGACGGTTCAAAGACATCAAATCTACCGATTGACCGAGTATATCCGACATATGTTCACTACGGAATGTTCAAAGGGAAACCTACTTATCCAGATGCAATTAATCCTTACTTACAAATCACACAACTTTCATCTATGATCTTTCTTGATACAACCATTCCCATTCATATGGGGGATTGTTGGACTTTTAAGCCATTGGGCTTTAAAGTATAAAAGTGTGAATTGGAAATGGAGGGAAAAATGAAAATTTGAAGAAGTGAGCTTTTGTCTTGCACTTTGTCCCTCATTGGTGAGGGAAAACTATATTTGTGTGTGTATATATATAAAATCACTTCTTAAAGCTCTTAAAAGGAGTTGAAGAGAATGAACCCTTGTGCCGTCGTCGTCGCTCGGCTCGGCTTCGGATTTGTATTTGGATTTGTCAAATGATCAATCGATAAGATTATTTTTTTAAGAAAATTTATTTATTAATTAATTAAATTCCAGATCACTACTGAAGATTCAAAAATATAGTCTGGCCACGGTCCTGGCGTAACCGCGGTAGGACCGCACCAGAACCCTTCTATAGGTTCAGAGGGCCACTTTGGCCATGGTCCTGGCGTAACCGCGGCAGGAGGCAAAATTCTGAACAGGAACCTTTTCCAGAACAGACATCACACCTCTTCCAATAATTTTCTATAAATTCAGAGGCATGATTTTTTTTTAATACACCAAAAAAACATTAAGAACTTCCTTCTTTTTGAAAATACTGCATTCTAATTCGCTATCTCTCTCTCTCTCGAATTCGTAAGTGTGATTTTGCTCCATTCTTTAAGTTCGTTGGTATCCTGTAGTTTGTATTGCCACTGTTGTAGGAAGGTTTATTCCGTTTTCTCCTGGGAGGATTTAATCCATTACCTTGGCAACGTGTGAGGGAGTTAAAATTCCTTAAGGACGCACAAGAAAATTGTGTATTTGGAATATTTTTTAATCTCTATTGTTTTTCTAGTTTCTTTTATTCTTCTAACAATTTTCTGATTTTGTGTTTTAACACAGTAACGTTCACAAGTGATACAAGAAATTTAATTAAGAATAAGCAACGAAAAAGATAATCATAACCTCAATTAAGAATAGACAATTACAAAAGGAATAATGATAATTTCAATGAAGGATGAGTCATTAGGGAATGATAGCATGGTAATTGAAGAGGCAACAACTTTAGTTAAGGCACACAAGAGTCTAACAAGTAATACGTGTGGAACATGAACCAATTAATTTCAAATTAAGACACATAGAGATAAAACTAAATATATGGAAATTTAGCATAATAAAGCAAGTTCATATCTAATGAACATAAGGATCTAAGAGACCTAAAAGATCAACTTTCTAAAAATAAGCCCGAGCACATACTCGTCACCTCGCATATGCAGACTTCACATGACACGATTAACATTAAAGACTCAGATCCTAAGGGGTAATTCCTTTATACAAAGTTATACAAGATACATACCTCAAAGAAGCTAGACTGATACTCTAAAATGACCCTCTCAAGTTAACCACCCTTCGGACCGCCCAAATCTATCCAAAATAACTTCAAATCACAAATAAACCCTATAAAAATAATTATGAATAATAAAGCTTCAATTTTTTTAACAAGAACTAAAAGTCGACTCAAAAGTCGAACCACGGTCCCACACTTTCCGAACATGATAAAATTTATGAAATCTAAACACTCATTCTGATACGAGTTCAACCATACCAATATTATCAAATTCCGACATCAATTCATCGTTCAAATCAACATTTTACACTTTAGAAAGGTTTTACAAATTTTCTCAAATTTCCAACTTAATTCACTAATTAAATGATGAAAATAGAAATGGATTCATGAAATATAACAAGATTCGAGTAGAGAACACTATATACGGCTAAAATCAGAGAGTCAGATTTTGGGATCGTCATGGTATTCTATAGCTCGTTTCCAGAAGGCTCGAGGCACAACTCGAGGTTTTGATGAACCCTAAGGCTCGAGGTGCAGCTTGACCTTGGGGAAGTATAAATCGGTGCCTATGATGGACGAGTGCAAGATTCCCAAGGCACGTGATTAAAGTTGACCGAGCCTATTAGGCTAGTGCAAGCCCATACTATGGCATTAAATGGTTGTACCGGCCGCATGTCTTTGTAATAAATGCATCTGTACTATGTTGGGATTTCCCATCTTATATAAAAAGGGACCCTTGTTATTTTTTTATACATGATATTGAATACAAGAACAAGAATATGGGGGCAGGTGTAGAAGAAGGCTCTGATGCCTGACTAGCACTCTCCGAACCCTCGGAGGTTCTTTGGGATGTAGAAAGCTCGTCCCGGAGTTGGAATATCCCTTGTGGCTTTGATTGGATAGTTGGCTGATCTTCAACTAAGTTGCCCTCCGATTCTTCCCTAGATGGGACATAAGAGCTTGATTCGTCGGGCTCTGCATTTCCATCTCGGTCAGTTGTCATCTTTTTGGTTATAATCTTTTAAAGGGCGAGAGATAAGGCACTCTTGCCTCGGCCTCTGGAATGTTTAATCCTTCCCTCATCACCGTGGCCTTGAGATATTACCATTATCTGTACCAAGAAATAGCATGAGTTACTTCTAGTTCAAGTGTAGATAGACAGACTCTCATAGTATAAAACATGTTTTCAGGGTGGGGAAGTGCAGTCACATCCTGGGTTGTATGGAGCGCACAATTTGAACTTGAGGCCATAGAGAAAGAACTGCAGTCTGCACAATTACAAGTGCGGCCATAGACCTGAAGTGCAGTCTGCAAAATTATCATTGCGGCCGCACATTGGATATTCCAAAATAATAACTCTATGGAAATAGAGATTGGGCCGTTCTGGGCCGCACACACTTTTCTATAGCCGCGAAGCAATTTCTGCGGTCTGTACAATTTCAAGTGCAGTTCACAGAATCATGCTTTACCATTTGCCCTATTCTCAACTTATACGAACCGCACAATTTCTTGTGCGGCCGGAGATTTTAAAATAAAATTAGGCAGAATTCCTAAGGTTCTCAATTTTTGCACAAATTCAACACGGTAATATCAATTAAATATGATAATCAATTCACCCATAACCCAGATAGAAATTATGAATTGACTCAACAAATTTAAACCCCACACGAATATAAAATTGACTTCTAGTGACAAATAGCTTGAACTAACTAACAAACTGAAAATTAGACTAAGAATTGAAAAATCTATGAGTAATTGGAGCATACCAGATATAAAGTAGTGCTAAGGAATGATCATAGATGCGGATTTAGTGTGGTAGATGATTGAACAGATGCTTGCAAAGTTTTAGCTTTTTGAGTGCTCAGAATGTGAAAAGATTGTACAGTAGCCCTAGGTTCACTATTTATACACGACGGGTCTGGCTGAGGGACAAATAGATGAGTGTGGCCACAAAATTCCTTCTGCGGTCTGCACTCTAGTACCTGGAGGTTCAAATGCGATGATCTGCAATCCGCACAATTTGGGGTGCAACCGTAGATTTTGATTGTGGACCGTAGAATTCGCTATGGGGTCGCACTTTGGTTGTTTCTCTGACAAACAAACTTCAGAGAGTTTGCATTTTCCTTTTCTTATTTCTTGTGCGACTGCAGGTCCCTTTTTGCTATAGCACTCACAATTGTGCGGTCCATAAAATAAACATGCATTTCACACTTCTTTCCATACTTAACAATTTTTTTAGCATAGTTCTTGCAAAGCACACTCATTCCCGAAACACACTTCAAATCATGTTAGCACAAGAAAACACATATCCACTAAAGAAGAAAAGAAAAATAAGAAAAACACATGGGTTTCCTGCCAAGAAACACATGATTTAACATTGCGGCACGACGTAGATTACCATCACTTGAAATGAATCACATCCAAAACATGGCCATCACTAATTTTCTCAAATAACGCTTCAGCAGATGACCATTTACTCTAAATACATCATTATTTTTATTCTTTATCCAATGTGCCAAAGGGTGTCATACCCACAACTTCAAACGGGGCATTCCATTTAGATTTTAATTTTCTGGAAAACATCCGCAATCGTGAATTGAACAACAACAAAAGATCACCCTTGTTGAACTCTTTGTTCCAAATGTACTTGTCATAAAGATATTACATCTTCTCTTTGTACAAGGATGAACTGTGTATGCATGGTACCGGAACTCATCCAGCTCATTTAAATATGCCACCCTTAAGTTGGCGTAGACATCCCAATCAAGATTCAACTTCTTTAAAGCCTATGTGGCTTTGTGCTCAAGTTACATCAGAAAATGACAAGCTTTTAAGAACATCAACCTGCATGGAGACATTCCAATAAGTGTTTTGTATGTCGTCCTATAAGACCATAAAGCATAATCAAGTTTATTTGACCAATCCGTTCGGTTAGCATTAACTATTTTTGACAAAATACTCTTTATCTCTCGGTTGGAGACTTCCACTTGACCACTTGCTTGTGGATGATAGAAAGTCGTGACTTTGTGACTGACACCATACTTGGTGAGTAAGCTGTTGAAGGCTTTGTTCCAAAAATGTGATCCCCCATCGCTTATGACAACCTACAGAGTGTCAAACCTTGTGAAAATATTCTTCTTCAAGAATGCCACCACACTTCTCGCTTCATTATTAGGTAAAGCAACAAACTCAACCCATTTGGACACATAATCAACCATGACCAAGATGTAGGTGTTTCCACAAGAACATACAAAAGGATCCATAAAGTCAATACCCCACACTTGGTTTGACACTTGGTTTTCGCTTCCTTTGCTATCTTGGTATCAATACCAAACTGTTGTAACAAAAGAACCCATATCATCAACCGGGCTTTGGAATCTTTATTGCTCATGAGATAACGAAGTGCAACATGATCAGTGTAGACAATCACTCTTGCACCCATCAAGTACGGGCGAAACTTCTCCATAGCAAACACAATGGCAAGGAGCACTCACTTTCTTCGTAATGGTGTAGTTGAGTTGGGCACTATTCATGGTCTTACTAGAATAGTATAATGGATGAAAAATATTGTTGATGTGTTGCCCCAAAATAGCTCCTACTGCTACATCGCTTGCATCGCACATGTGCTCAAAAGGAACACTCCAATTTGTAGCAGTGATAATGGGAGTAGTATTGAACTTGAACTTTAGCAATTCAAAACCTCTCAAGCAATCATCATTGAAGTGAAACTTAGCATCTTTCTCCAAAAGTTTTCACAACGGGTTTACTACTTTAGATAAATCCTTGATGAAATGCTGGTAAAACCCCGTGTAGCCTAAGAACTCCGCATGCCTTTCACGAAGTTGGAGGTGGAAGTTTAGAAATCACCTCAATATTTTCCTTGTCGACTTCAATGCCATTCTTTGAGATCTTGTGGTAAAGGACATTGCCTTCCTCGTCCATGAAATGACATTTCTCCCAACTGAGCACCAAATTTGTTTCTTCACATCATGCCAACACTTTATCCAAGTTTGTGAGACTATCATCAAAGGAATTCCCAACCACTGAGACGTCATCCATGAAGACTTCAAGGTAATCCTCCACCATGTTCGTGAAGGTCGCCATCATACACCTTTAAAAGTTGCTGGTGTATTGCACAACTCAAATGGCATCCACTTGAAGGTGAAATTACCATAAGGAAATGTAAAGGTAGTTTTATCTTGATCCTATGGAGAAATAAGAATTTGGTTATAGCCGGAATACCCATCAAGGAAATAATAGAAAGCATGGCTGGCCAATCTATCAAGTATTTGATCTAGAAAAGGAAGTGGAAAATGGTCCCTATATGTGACTTTATTGAGTTTACGATAGTCCATCCACACTCTCCACCCGATCACCGTTCTTGTAGGAATCAACTCATTTTTTTCATTGGTGACCACCTTCATGCACCCTTTTTTGGGATACATTAAACTGGAGAAGTCAATGAACGATCAAAAATGGGGTAGACAACCCTGACATCCAACCACTTGATGATCTTCTTTTTGACAACCTCTTGTATGGCTTCATTGAGTCTCCTTTGATGTTTATTAGATGGTTTGGAAATTCCTCCAAGTTAATCTTATGTGTGAAAAATGCGGGGCTTATCCCCTGAATATCCGCCAATGTCCATCCAATATCCTTCTTCCTCTTTTGTACCATCGCTAATATAGAGTCTACCTGTACGTTAGTCAAACAAGAGAAAAGAATAGCCGATAAAGTAGAAGAAGGGACAAGAAATTTGCACCGAAGATTTGGAGGCAATGGCTTCAACTCCAAGAAGGAGGCTCTTCAATTGAAGGTTTTATAAGAGGAGTTTTCCTATTTTCAAGTCCCAAGAAGAATTTATAGAGTTCATAAATGTACGACCTTATTCCTTGTAAAGAGTTCACACACTCCACGAAGCCATCCATCTTGTCATCATAAATGTTGACCAAGATGTCCTCCAACGTATCATCAACATTCATCACAACACTTGTTTCATCCACAATCACATCGGTCACCAAGTCCACGAAAGAGTACACCTCATTGCTATTAGGTTGCCTCATAGATTTACACACATGGAAAACCATTTTTTCATCACCAACCCGGAAAGTAAGGTCTCCGTCTTCCATATCAAGAAGAGCCTTCCTCATAGCAAGGAAAGGTCTACCAAGAATAATCGGTACCTCATAGTAAACCTCACAATCAAGAACGATGAAATCCGCTAGAGAAATGAATTTATCAACATGAACCAAAACATTCTCAATCACTCCCAATGGTTTTTTCATGGTAAGATCGACCATTTGTAATCTCATAGATGTGGGTCTTGGTTTCCCAATTCCCAAAGTATTAAAAATCGAATAGGGCATCCAATTAATACTTGCCTCAAGATCACAAAGAGATTTAGCAAACTCCTCACTTCCAATGGTACAAGGGATTGTGAAAGCACCGGGATCTTCCAATTTGGGAGCCATTAAATGCACAATTGCACTCACTTAATGAGTTATTTTTATAGTTTCACAATTCATCAACCGCTTCTTTGTCACCAAATCCTTCATAAATTTTGCATAACTAAGCATTTTATCCAAAGCTTCAACTAACGGCACATTGATCGATAGACTCTTCATCATGTCAATGAACTTTTTGAATTGATTCTCTCCATTTTGCTTGGAAAGCCTTTGAGAGTATGGAGGAGGAGGATTAGGCAATGGTGCCTTAGCCTTTTGCACTACCGGTTCTAGTATGTCAACAATATGATCCCTAGACGGGTTCACTTCCTCTTGAGTCTCGTCCACATTGTCATCAATATCAATCCGTATTTCATCATTTGCTTGCACCATATTGTTCCAAGCCTCATCTTCTTGTATCACTTGCTCATCATCCACAAGTTTTCTTTGATTAGAGGTGGTTGCATTCCCACCTTTTCCTCTACTTTAAGTAATGACCATGTCATGTCCCATGTTGTTCCCACCCTTTTGGTTCACCACCATGTCACTTGGTAGTGCCGCCTTAGGTCGATTATTTATATCTTGAGAGATTTGCCCCATTTGAACTTCCAAGTTATGAATTGATGTATTGTGGGAAGCAAGTTGGCATAGGAATCGACAGTCTTCTCCATCATTTGCTTGAACATATTCTCAATATGCCCCATTTCATTGTTGGAAGAACCTGGACCATGGGAAGGATAAGGAGACGGGTTGCTCGATTGTTGATACATCAAAAGCCTATGAAAACCCGACCCCCGATTGCCTTGATTATTGTTCTATCCCCCTTGGTTGTTGCCTTCTCAATATCCTTGGTTATTTCCACCACTCCAATTTCCTTGATTATTGTTATTATTCCAATTACTCTGATTGTTTCCACCACTCCAATTACCTTGGTTGTTAGAATTTCAATTACCTTGGTTACCTTGAGGTATCCATTGTTGTTTATTCAGGCCTTGGGAGTTGTTTCTTTGCTCTTAAAAGTTTTTCACATTTTGCGCTTCCTCATCTTGTTCATTATAAGATTCATCTTGATAAAATCTACTATCTTCTTGCACATAATTCTCCCTTTGGTTTTGCACTTGTGAACCATTGGTCCTTCTCCTGTTCACTATCATACTTACTCCCTCCATGGTATTGACTTGCTTAGGACTTTGCACTTGTTGAAGTTGAGCCTTTGCTAATTGATTTATTGTGGTGGTTAATTCGGTAATGGCTTTCCCATCATCATGCAACTCATTATGGAGGTGAATAACATTTGGATCACCTTGAGACATTACCTCGACTTTGCCACGTTGATGATGTGTCTGCCATTTCATCTAAAATCTCACAAGCTTCCACATACAACGTCATCATGAAATTTCCACCAGCAAGTTGATTTACCATGCACTGATTGGTCTTGTTGATCCCCTGATAGAAAATTTGTTAAATCATAGCTTTCGTCATGTCATTATTGGGGAACTCTTTGACCATTGTCCTATACTGTTCCCATATCTCATGTAACAGCTCATTGGGCTCTTGTTTGAATGCTAGAATCTCATCTCTAAGAGTAACCATATGCATGGGGGAAAGAACTTGGAAATAAATTTCTCCGCTAACTCATCCCATGTATGGATGGAATGGCATGGAAGTCTCTCTAACCAATCCAAGGTTTTCCCCCTACAGAGAGAAGAGAAATAGCCTTAACCTTAAAGAATCATCAGAGACGTTTATCTGTTTACTCCTCCAATAAGTGTCCACAAATCCATTCACGTATTTGTATGCATTTTGACTTGAAGCCCCAGTGAAGAATCTCCGTTGCTCTAGCAATGTGCACATTACATTTGTGATTTGAAAATTTTCCGCCCTAATGTAGGGTGGGACCATGGAACTTGCACACCCTTCATTGAACAATACCTAATATGGAGCCGTTCTTGGTGGAGGTGGGGGTGGAACTGGGACGTTGTCTTAAGGCGCCCAGCCTCGTCTATTTGCTTGAGGTTCAAGAGGAACCTCATCAACTTGGTCATCATCAACGTCCACATCCCCCAAAGCCATGTTTTCTAGTTGATCATTGTTGAGAGCCATTGTTGCACCCATAATTGATTTACAAAAATCAGCAACACTGAAGGAAAAGAAGACAATTCACACACAAAATCAAATATATAGCTAAATTGGTTTTTATCTCCTCAGCAATATCACAAAAAATTGATCTAATCCAAGTCACACCTTTATTTAAGGTTATGAAATGGTCGATGCAATAGTAATACCCAATAAGAAGTCGAGGTCAATTTTTCACAAGGAGCTATGAATAGGACTTATGGGTATATATTGTAGTGTATGAGCTTGAACTATCTTAATTTACACTTGCACAAATTTGGGTTCTTTCTATGTCTATATTAAACTAAGATTGCAAAATTAAGAAATGAAACTAGGAATGTGTTTTTGGTTGTTTTTCAAGTGTTATAAAAAGCTTAGGGTTGTGACCAACACCCAGGTGTTTGCATAATAGGATATAAATCTTAATTCTTGTTTTGTTGGTCGGGGTGTATTATAGCTGTGAGCACGTGATTTTTACCCTAAGCAAATTATTCCAAAAATATAAAATAAAATGATTTTACAATTTTAAAATTTTTGTTGCATCCTTTTATTAATTGGTCACATGAAAACTCATATTAAAAATACAAAAAATGTATGTGCATTAATATTCTAAATTTTATATTTTTTTTTAGTATTAACGTATTTTTAAAAAAAATAAATAAATAATAATAATAGAAGAAAAATCGTAAAAAATAGTTCATTTTAGCTTTTATTGTTTTAATTGAAAATTACTACAAAATGGTTAGTAAAATAATTTTTAGAGTTTAATTAGAATTTTATAAATCAGAAAAATACAAATATTATATACATATATATACATAATATTTGGGCCAAAATACCCAACCCAAAATAAAACCCCAACCCAACCCAAAAATACACCCAACCCAACCTATTTTGTTTACCCTTGGAAGTAACGGATACATACTCTAGAAAGAGATACGGAATTTCCGTGTCTCTATACTGTCTCTATACCATTCTCTATCTCTCACCTTTTGAACGAAGGAGGCTGGCGATATATACGAACCAGAGACGAAAGGCATGAGGGAGGTTTTCGAAGGAGAAAATCAAGGGATAGTTCTAGAGAGCAGGGAGTTCTAGAAAGCTTAGGGAGGCGGAGAAGACAAAATCGCAGAAGATTGAGAGAGAGTTGTGAGGATTTTTGAGCGAAAGTTTTCTTTCAATTTCTAGCAAGTTGAGTAATAACAGTGGTTTTTTGAAGTATCATTTCATTGTGGATTTTGGAACTCGAAGTGGTGTTGTTGATTGAATCTCTGGATGATTTTAGCCTTCACAGGTTCTTCTCATTTTTCATCGTCTTTCTGTTGAATCAAATCTGTGTCGATTGCTTATACTCTGATGCGATTCATGTTCGAATGTACTTCTGTGGTCCTATGTGGGTGATTTTGCTAAACATTTGGTTATTTCTATCCGCACAAGCTCATACAGCCTATATGGAATTACTCTGTTTTGTCATTTACACAATTTTTGATTTAGAATGTTAGGTTGACTTCATCTCTGTTTTATTTCTATACGAGTTGGTTGGCCAGTGTTGAATCTAATGTTTTGAACTGAAAAAAACTAAACTCGAGTTTGTCGTCAGTTTTGTTTGAATTTACTCGCAATATAAGCATTTTGGGGACGTTCGNCTTGGACTTCATTGGAATCATATGGCTGATTTTCTGTTGCTTAGGAGTGTGCCGTTAGTTCATCATCTCTCTACTATTTTTTTTTTGGATAAATGAGTTCAACACAGATTGTTTCACTTAGTACAAGAGGTGAAAAATCTTATTTCTTGTTCGTTTTGAGCTTTAGTATAAATGAATGACAAAATATGTGTGATTAGAGATTGTAAGTTCTTTATCATGAGGAAATTTGGCTTCGAAGTTTAGCTCAAAGGTTTTAAATGTTTGTCGCTTCCGGTTAGTCATATTGTTTACT
>MU776971.1:37582-50829 GCA_026770625.1 Nicotiana glauca | reverse complement strand
TCCTAAGTTCTATGTCACCTCTTTTCTCTCCTGAACTTGCTTGAGTTCTGAGCTTTTCTTAAACTTGTTCTTTATGATTTTTTCATTATGTTGATTCGAACTTGCTATTATATCTGTGTGCTTTGAAAGAGACCTTGAGTCTATTTCAATGATTTGCCTTCTCCCTTCTGTACCCTACTCGAATTGAAACCCTAGGGTTTGGGGTTTTTGCGAGTTTTGGGTTTTGTGTTGGGACTGAGGTTCTATTTTGGACCCCGGGCTCTCTCAAACTCATGCTGAGTCTATAAACTGAGCTGGAACTTTCCTTTGCTTATGATTTTGAAACAGTCTATGCCAATCTTTTCTTTCTTGTTTGGCACTTGTGTGCTTATATATGAGGGATTTTCTTTCAAAAGGGTGCTTCCAACTTGTAATTGATTCCAATTTCCTTTTAATAAGGCTCGATTGATTTGTTACTGATTTTTCCAATTGAACTTTTCCTCACCCTTTTTCTGACTAAGTTCATTTGAACAAAGCTTTCAATTTACTGGCTGTTTGATTGATCTACTTGCCTTATTTCTCACAAATCGTGTACCATAGGATTCTTGCCTTAAATAAGCTCGGTGTATTTACCTGTGTTATGATACTTTGGAAAGATTTTTGATTGTTTCCCTTTCCTTAATTATCCCATGGCCATTTGAAATCAAACCCCTTAACCAAAGAAAAATCCTATATGATTGATTGAAAACTATTTTCTTACCTTTTTTCTTACTTGTTTTCTGCACTATAAGAAGGGACTACTCTTTCTACTCTCGAAAACTTCAGAATTCAAAAAAAAAACACTTCTCACAACTACACACGACACAATTGCAATACTTTTTCTACTACTACTTTCTCTACTTCTAATACTGAGCACTATGCTCCTCTTTTCTTTTACTGTCAGAAACATTCTTGAGTTCCTTTGAACTCTCAAGTATTTGTTGAAGAACTTGAGTTTGCTCCTGCTGATCTCTTGCTATCTGCGTACTCTATTTTTCTGCTATTCTAGTACTTTGCATATACTTTGCATCTGGTATGTCATTCTTAGTTAAATAATGCCCCTTCACTATGTATTTATTTTCTAGCCTGTTATGCTTTATTTCACCATGGGGCTATTTCTAGACTGTTATGCCTTCCTTCATCATGTTTCTGCAACTCTGTGAGCACTTATTCTTATGTGAACCCCTTCTCTTTTATCCCTTTGTATGAGAGTATAGTTCCAATCATGGCAGCATCATATTATTGCTGCCCATGACTTTGAACTAAGTTCTTTTGAACCCTTACTCAAACCAATTCGCACTCCCCTTTCCCCTTTATGTGCTGAGCCTTGACTCAAGTCTGGTGGTGTCCTAATCACCATCCAGACTCAAGTCTGACTTCTAAGGTCTGCTCTTAATTTGTTTGGACCAAGCAACTGGTCAGGGGTGTGCCAGTCTACACCCATGGCTGGGCATGACTACCATTTGCTATAGTTCCTTAATCCCTCTCTCACTTTGCACTTATTCCTAGTTCTAAGTTCTGCCCCACTTTGGTAAGCCATGCTTTGGGACCCTGGAGCTCCCTCTGAACTTGGATGCCTGAGGGCTGTCTATTCCACACTACACTATTGTGTTCTAATTGTTATCCAGAGTGTAAGCACTGCCTGGAGCCCTGGAGCCCTTGAGGCTCCTTGGAACTCTAAAACACTTTGGATAAGAGAAGGCTTTGGAAATCTAGATCCCGGAATTGTTTAAACGCATGTTGTTGGACATCAAGATTGAATTAGGCTGCTTGGATCCAGCTAATAGCTTTTGATGTATCTTTAATTTCAGTTTTATTTGTAAATAATCTTTGTATCAAAATTGGGGGATATAGTAAAAAAGGGTGTGGGAAGGGTTTACTTTCTTGTATCAATAAAAGGGTAGATATCATGTGTTTAGGACTTTAATTTCCTTACTAGACATCTTGCCTATAGGTCTGTTTAACATTTTAATTCAGTCACCTAGATGCCATGCCTATAGGGTTTAACGCTTAATTACGCTGCAAATTATCTAGAAATTCTGCCTATAGGGTTTAACGTTTAATCATATTGCAAGTCATTAGAAATCCTGCCTATAGGACTTAATATTCATGTAATCAGTTGCATATTGAAACCATGCCTATAGGAAGTGCATATGCATTAGGCAAGCCATAGGATAATCAAACAATCGCTCTTTCATCAGTTCAACAACAGGTCGTAAAATCAAATATAGATACCATGCCTATAAGAATTCGTCTGAAAGTCGCCTGATCCGTTTTAAGCAATTGCGTTCTGTAAACCGGTCTTTAACGTTTTAATGCCATGTTTTCAATAAAATTCTCATAAACCAGCATGTTTTTTTACTCCTCAAATCTGCATCCTTCTTCAGAAACAGTTCTTTTAAATATTCTGCCTAAATGTTTTACTCGGTCCCTGAAACTGTCTTTCGAAAACAGTCCTGCAACTCGTCTTTGCCTTAAAATATTCTCACTTTCTGGAACTCTTTCACAACTCTCCTGTGTTTTAATCAAACAGTCTTTATTTTGTCCTTTAACTCTTCTGTATTAGTCCTTTCATTTCTTTTCTGAAATCAGTACTTTCTAAATAACTCATTTATAATACTTTAATTCCTGACAATAGTATCCAAGTTGCCTAATGCAGACTTTCTGTCTAACCGTATGTATTAAACCAATCACCTCGCTGCTTAATTTTTAATTTTTTAAAAGACCAAACCAGTATGTGTAAAGGCATGCCAAACTATATGTTATCTGATTTATAGGGTTTATGTGAGCCTTGCCTATTTGTTTGTTCATTCCCCCTACTTGTTACTTGCTTTTTTGAATATCTATTAGAATTTTTGTCCTTTAAACTCCATAAAAGCCCCTAACCCTTTCTTTCCCTTTTAGCATTAGAAGTCCTAATACCCCGGGATTGATAGTTTGGGACGGGTAGTAGCACGCAATAGGAAAACGATACCATTCCACTCTCCAATACCTTAACGGGGTGGGAAGGGTAGACATGGAGATGATGATTACACAATAACACTATGTGCACAATCAGGTGCCGGTGTTGTGAGAATGATCCATGTAATGTATAAACCTAGGACCCCCCCTTCCCCTTTATTAGTTTAATAATTTCTCAAAATTTTTAAAAGCTGTCCTGTCTTCAACTTCCGTTCCTTGTACTTATTTCGAGTTACTTGTACCAATTATTTAACCCCTTTCCTTTACTTGTATCTCTTCTTTAATCACAAAAACTATTTCCTTCCAAATTTCAGCACTTCTAAATCCTTTTCACATTCTTATTTGTAACCGTTTCCCATGTTTGCAATGCTTGTTTGTTTATTTGTTTGCTTGCATTTAAAGTCACAATTGTAGCATGGCTGGGAACCACACTAGTGGATCTTGAGGGGTGCCTAACACCTTCCCCTCTAGATAATTTCAAGCCCTTACCCGAACTCTTGTTTTCTATCTTTATTTCTTTTAATGTATCCTAATGCACTATAATCATTAGGTGGAGACTCTCAAACTCTCAAAACCCAATTCCCAAAGTGGGAAAAGAGTTATCCTCCCAAATGTCGTGAACCCGATTTCGCTTTTTAGGGAAAAAGGGGGCGTCGACAATGGTACGTACATCTACAGTTTAACTTCTAGCAATAATGAAAAGACAAGGAAACTTTCATATTCAACTCATCTTGTTGCAGGCGTGCAACCCGATCCCATTTCTCAATATCTCGTGGTAGGCGTACCACCCGCTCCCATTTCAATATCACTCGTGGTAGGCGTACCACCCGCTCCCATTTCAATATCACTCATGGTAGGAGTACCACCCGCTCCCACTTCAATATCACTCGTGGCAGGCATACCACCCACTCCTCTTTTACTTTCAACACAGTACACAATACAATCCCGGCAAGGGAACAATCAAATTAATACTCTTCCCGACAAGGGAACAATTACAACCAGTCTAACATTCCGATAAGGGAGAGACAGTTATAACCAATCCTATTGAACTTCTTCTTGGCACAACTAATATCAATATTCAGTCGCCACTTTCATAGGATCAACCAAGGGTACACAATTAGCAAAATTAAGACTCACGGTCATGCTAGACATCAATGTATAGATACTCGTCACTATGCCTATACATTGTACTCGATCAATTAGCAAGTAGCAAACAAGACTCAACTTCTATTCCCTCAAGCTAGGGTTAAACCAAACACTTACCTCGATGCCTTGAATTCCACTCAAACCTCAACTGTTGCTTTACCCCATGATTCCACCTCCAATACGCTCGAATCTAGTCACAAATTACTCAATTTGAATGCATAAAAATGAATTTCCCAAGTTTTTCCTAGAAATTCCAAAATTCCCCCTAGGTCCACGTGGTCAAAACCCAAGGTTCGAACCAAAACCCGGTTACCCATTCCCCCACGAACTCAAATATGTAATTTGTTTTAGAATCGGAACTCAGATTGAGGTGCCAATCCCCAATTCTTAGAAAACCTAGGGTCTACCCAAAACCCCCAATTTTACCCATGAAAATCATTGATTTTAAGTGGAAAACATGTTAAACGATGTTAATGATTGAAAGAATTGTGTAAAAATCGACTTACAAATGATTTGGGATGAAACTTATTCTTGAAAAACCGCCCAAGGAGATGTATTTTTAAAGCGGGTTGAAAAATGAATTAAAATTCTACTAAGTATGAAATTGCTGGGCTGCAGATATGGGAATTGCGAACTGGGGTTCGCAATTGCGAACCCTGACCAAAAGTGGGAATTGCGAACAATAATTCGCATTTGCGAACTCAGGCCCAGATGAAAGGTTTCTTATTTGCAACACTTTCATCGCATTTGCGAGGACCAACATTTCACTTTTGCGAGCCCGCTATCGCATTTGCGAACATAGAAGAAAAAAAAGACCTTCTCATTTGCGAAGGAAAATCTCGCATTTGCTATCATTGTCAGGCCTTGGCTGGTTTCGCATTTGCAAATTGCAAAGCCTGCAGGCCTGCTTATACCAGATTTTTCCTAAGTTTAAAATGCACTTCGACGCCTATCCAAAATCACTCGAGCCCTCGGGGCTCCAAACCAAATATGCACACAACCTCAAAAATATCCTACAGACTTATCCGTGCGATCAAATTACCAAAATAACATCATATAAATCGAAATAAACCTCAAAATTCATAGTTTCTTCCAAGTTTTCATCAAAACATCAAATTTCCATTTTAAGCCCGAAACACGTCAAACGACGCCCATTTTCAACCAAATTTTGCAGAAAGCGCTTAAACCACATATAAGACTTATACCGGGTGTCGGAACTAAAATACGGGCCCGATACCAATACGTTCTAATCAAATTCCATTTCAAATTCCCTTAAATATTTTCAGAAAATAATTTCACACAAAAATTCATTTCTCGGGCTCTGGACATCGAAATTCGATTACGGGCATATGCCCAAGTCCCATATTTTTCTACGGACCCTCCGGGACCGCCAAATCACGAGTCTGGGTCCGTTTACCCAAAATGTTGACCGAAGTCAAATTTATTCATATTAATATAAAAATTTAGCATTTTTACACAGAATTCATATTTAAGCTCCAGCTATGCGCCCGGACTGCGCACGCAAATTGAGGAAATCCTAAATAAGGTTTTCAAGGCCTCAGAAGCACAGAAAGAGTAAGGAAACAAGTGATGACCCTTTGGGTCGTCACATTCTCCACCTGTAAAATAACCCTTCATCCTCGAACGGACAAAATAAAGAAGTACCTGAGTCGGGGAAAAGATGAGGATAACGACTCTGCATATGAGACTCGGACTCCCAGGTCGATGCCTCAGGGGGCTGACCTCTCCACTGAACACGAATAGAAAGAAAACTCTTGGATCTCAACTGACGAACCTGCCGGTCTAGAATAGCTACTGGCTCCTTCTCATAAGACAAGTCCTGGTCCAACTGGACAGTGCTAAAATCTGACACGTGGGCTGGATCGCCGTGATACCTCCGAAGCATGGATACATAAAAAACTAGATGCACGGCTGATAAGCTAGGTGGCAATGCAAGTCTATAAGCCACCTCTCCCACTCGATCAAGGATCTCAAATGGCCTATTGAACATAGGGCTAAGCTTACTCTTCTTTCCAAACCTCATCACGCCCTTCATAGGCGACACTCAGAGCAGTAACCGCTCACCAACTATGAAAGCTACATCTCGAACCTTACGATCTGCATAGGTCTTTTGCCTAAACTGAGCTGAACGAAGCCTATCCTGAATGATCTTGACCTTGACTAAGGCCTCCTGAACCAAATCTGTACCTATTAACCGAGCCTCTCCTGGCTCGAACCATCCAATCGGAGACCGACACCGGCCACCATATAAAGCCTCATAAGGAGCCATTTGGTTGATTGACTGGTAGTTGTTATTGTAGGCAAACTCCGCTAAAGGCAAGAACTGATCCCACGAACCTCCAAAGTTAATAACACAAGGCCGAAGCATATCCTCCAAAATCTGAATAGTCCGCTCGGACTGACCGTCTGTCTGGGGATGAAATGCTGTGCTCAACTCGACCCGTGTGCCCAACTCTCGCTAAATTAATCTCCAGAAGTGCGAAGTAAACTGCGTACCCCGGTCCGAAATGATAGATTTCGGCATACTATGAAGGCAAATAATCTCCAAGATGTAAATCTCAGCTAATCTCTCGGATGAATATGAGACTGCCACAAGAATGAAATGCGCTGACTTCGTCAGCCTATCCACAATGACCCAAACTGCATCGAACTTCTTCCGAGTCAACAGAAGTCCGGTAACGAAGTCCATAGTGATCCTCTCCCACACCCACTCGGGAAGCTCAATCCTCTGAAATAAGCCACCACGCCTCTGATGCTCATACTTAACCTACTGACAATTCAAACACCGAGCCACATATGCAACAATATCATTCTTCATTCTATGCCACCAATAATGCTGCCACAAGTCCTGATACATTTTCACGGTGCCTGAATGAATAAAGTACCGGGAACTATGGGCTTCCTCTACAATCAACTCTCGAAGTCCATCGACATTAGGCACACAAACTCGCCCCTGAAATCTCAAAACTCCATCGCATCTAAGGTAACATACCTGCGCCTCCGTGCTGCACCGTGTCTCTAAGGACACATAAATGGGGATCATCAAACTACCGATCACGGATACGCTCCAATAATGAAGAGCAAGCGACCGTGCAAGCCAACATACGATTGGGCTCCAAAACATCCAGTCTCATAAACTGATTGGCTAAGGCCTAAACATCTAAAGCAATCGGCCTCTAACTGACTGGAATATAAGCAAGACTGCCCATACTGGCTGACTTCCTACTCAAAGCATCAGCCACCATAGTGGCCTTCCCCTGATGATATAAAATGGTGACATCATAATCCTTCAACAACTCCAACCACCTCCTCTACCTCAAATTCAACTCCTTTTGCTTGAACAAGTACTGAAGACTCTTGTGGTCAGTAAACACCTCACATGCCACGCCATATAAATAGTGCCTCCAAATCTTCAAGGCGTGAACAATTGCTGCCAACTCTAAATCATGCACTGGATAGTTATTCTCATGAATCTTTAACTATCTCGAAGCATAGGCAATAACCTTGCCATCCTACATCAACACTGCACCAAGCCTAATATGGGAATCATTGCAATAAATAGTATAAGGCCCAGTTCCTGTGGGCAAAACCAACATTGGTACCGTAGTCATAGCTGTCTTGATCTTCTAAAAGCTCGCCTCACACTCGTCCGACCATCTAAACTGGGCACCCTTTTGGGTCAACCTGGTCATCGGGGCTGTAATAGATGAAAACCCCTCCATAAATTGATGGTAGAGCCTGCTAATCCCAAGAAACTCCGAATCTCTATAGCTGATGCTGGTCTAGGCCAGTTCTTGACTGCCTTAATCTTCTTCGGGTCCACCTGAATACCCTATGCTGATACAACGTGACCCATAAATGCTACTGAACTCAGCTAGAACTCGCACTTGGAGAACCTGAATTTAACTGACTATCCCTCAGAGTCTGAAGAACCACTCTAAGGTGCTACTCGTGCTCCTCCTGGCTGCGGGAGTACACCAAAATATCATCAATAAAGACTATCACGAACATGTCCAAATATGGCCTGAACACTCGGTTCATCAACTCCATGAATGCTGCTGGGGCATTGGTCAACCCAAATAACATGACTAAGAACTCATAATGCCCATACCAAGTACGAAAAGCTGTCTTAGGGACATCGGATGCCCTAATCCTCAATTGATGGTAGCCAGATCGCAAGTCAATCTTGGGACCTGAGCAGTGGATACTTATTCTTAATCGTTACTTTGTTCAATTACCGGTAATCTATGCGCATCCTTATCGATCCGTTCTTCTTCTTGACAAATAACACTGGCGCGCCCCAAGGTGAAACACTGGGTCTAATGAAACCCTTCTCTAGCAAATCCTGCAACTGGTCCTTTAACTTCTTCAACTCCGGCGGGGCCATACAATATAGCGGGATAGAAATGGGCTGGGTTCCTAGAGCCAAATCAATACAAAAATCAATGTCCCTGTCGGGTGGCATACCCGGCAAGTTTGAAGGGAAAACATCACTTGCCATGATAACTTTGATTTCTGCTTGGAAGACCTTGCTTGTCACTGGTTAACCACTTTCTTTGTCAATCTTATCACAAAAAATACCTTTGATCCATTCACCCAACAACCTCTATCTGTTGCATTGTTCATGAATTGATATATACCAAACCTTTGTATTTTACATGAATCCCAAAGCATGTAGATTGTTACCAAATCAGTGCGCTTGCTGTTCTTTCTTGACTTTTGACACTTTGATGTGCTAGCCAGATCCCATTTTGTGCAGTTGGAAAGCTGGTGGCAAATTTTGAAGTCATTTCTCACTTGTTCTGACCAAACAAACTCAGGAAGAGGAAGTAAACAAGACAAAAGGAACGAATTAAAGGACAATGGAAAGGGATGATTCCTAACAAGAAACAACAAGTAGAAACCTATCAAATGTGGATACCAACTCTAATGACCATGATATGCACCTGTGGATTAAGTGGCCTAATCTGTCAAACAAGTCTGATGTTCAACTCTTGTTGTACCTTTAAAACGTGAAGCTGGGCTTCGATGCTCCGATTATCCAATCTGATTCACCACCCTTATTCGACTTGTGGTCCCCGAAGGGTTTTCACCATCAAGCCTCTCTCATTTTGTTCTTTTTCTCAACTCACCATCGCCTTATGGTGCCTGTGAAGTTTTTCACCAGTAAGACTCTCTAATTTTGTTCTCTCCTTCTTATTTCCTCTGATTCTGCAGATGGCAAGGCATCAACCATGATAAAAATATCATGTGCTCCCGGCATGGCTAACTCAACACTCTCAATGATTATCTGGGAGGTCTTTTTGGACTATAATGTGGCTTTTGGACAGGATTAGAAAGAAATGATTTCATAAAGGCTTAAAATAACTAAAACAACCAGGTTAATTTATTTACAACTTTTGGAATCCATTCTAAAAAGTTTTCCCCAATTTCTAAAACAAAGGAATTTTATTCTCTTTTTTTTTCCTTTTCTTTTGATGGAGTTACTAAGAAAGACCGCCCCACTCTCAACTTCGTGGGATTATGAAAATTTTTATTATTTTTTTGGTATGACCAAACCCTAAGGCTGCCTACATATCTTGTGGTGATAAGAACCGGGTCAAACTTAGTTCACATGACTACTTTTGTTGTTGCTATTTTTCTTTTTCTCCTTTTTTTTCTTTTTTTTTTTTAAATTTTTTTCTCTTCCCTTTTTCTTTTTTTTTTTCTTCTTTTCTTCCCTTTTTATCTCTACTTTTCTCTCATTTTTTTTTGAATTTTTCCTTTGGGAATGAACTTTCTAGAATAAACCTATGGGGGCATAAATTTTTTTTCGTTTTTGTGTGACCTTAACTTGATTAAAGAGGGGAGGACAAAGAAATTAGACATAGTCTCAAAAGGATATCAAATAGTATAAGTGTTTGGGTAGCTGAAAGAGGGCCTCCCAATCCCAGAAAATGCCTAGTACAACACATGCAACTTGAAATGAAAATTGAAGATCATGCACAATATTTCTTTTGGCTTCAGCATTGATAGTACTGATATGCCTTCCACTTTTCTTTAATGCCTTGTCAAGTACAGTACCCTCATTGGGTGATTCCTTTTCACAATGGATATCCTCCGTCAATTCGGAGAAAACTTTCTTGACTTTATCTTGTAACTCGAGATGCACTTGAACTCAAAGTTGCTTGCTTCAAATTGTCCAGGATGCACTCTCTTTTATCGAATTCTTGCCATCCTATTAACTTCCCAAATTATCTGCCCCAGTTTCACATAGTTCGCGCTTCAAATGATCTCAAAATTATTTGCCCCAGTTTCACACAGTTCGGGCTTCAAATGATCTCAAAATTATGTACTTATTTCCTTCAAATGCCCCAATCATCTTCAAAATTGCTTCATTGCTTCATGAGTAAACTAACTTTTAGACCAGGCCTAGAATTATGCATGCATGTCATGTCACTAGAACCAGCATGAAAAGAACTATAAAAGGAAAAGAGAACTACACAACAAAATGAGTAGAAATAACAAAAAATAGGAAATTGCATTAGACAGATGGTGAAACTGTTCGAACAACAAAACGAGCAATAAACTAGAGTTATAACCCTGGAACAAACCTAGACAGCACTAAACGAGTTACTATGACTAAACAAACCAGGAAAAATAAAAGGATAGAAGGGTTTGAGTCACAAGACAATATCCAGATTACAACCTTGAAATAACCTGAACACAGAAATGACAAAAAAATATACCACCAAAACTCCTCCCTGGCTAACCAAGAAAAGAGCGTCTTTCCAATTACCAAGCTCGACATCTTAGCCACTGAGTTCCCCATCAATATTACCAAGACCACTACCAATTTCAATGTCATAAACTTAGTCAGCAATTTCCCAAGAGAATTCTCATGCTCCCTGTCACTTTCCTTGATTACAATTATTCCTTCTTGAATCATTCTTTCTATTTCCCTTTTCAAAGCACGACAATCTTCGATGCTATGACCTTGGACATTAGAGTGGTACATGCACCGTACAGTAGGACAAAATCCTTTTGCATATGCGTCTGGCGTATAGCCGAGGAGCGGCTCAATCAGGCCAGAATGTTTTAACTTTCCACACAGGCTTATATAGGATTCTCGGATTGGTGTGAAGCTTTTTCTTTCCCTTCATTTCCCCCCATGTCCAGTTTTCTAGGGTTGTTGGATTTTTGAAAATACTGTGAAGGCACACTAGAATTTTGGGATGCTGGTGCTCAACCTAGGGAGTGACCTAGTGGTTGGATAAATGGATGGATGTTGTTCGGCGGATAATACTGGGGTGAATTATGGGGAACTCGGGTATGTTCATGAGGTCGGTATTGAAGCAAAAAGCATTTAGCAGGAATGCCCATTGGATCCTGTCATTGGCGGGACTTAGCAACACCTTTTCCACTAACTGGAGAACTGAACCGAGCAACTTGTTCGTTCCAGCTGAACCAAAATTCCCTAAAACTTTCATCCGGTTACGGTTTGGGACAATGTCTATATTGTACTGAAAGTGTCACACAAAATCTTGAGCCATGTCACCCAATGTAGGCAACTTACCGACATCTTGAAGATTATGCCATTCCAAAGCTTCTCCAGTCAAGCTCTTACTAAAATACGCCATCAACAAATCATCTTTCTCGCCAACACTTCTCATTTTACTGCAATAAACCCTCAAGTGGGCTACTGGGTCTGCACGTCTATCATACAAGTTAAACTTTGGCATCTTAAATCCCACCGGCAATTGAACATCAAGAAATAGACATAAATCTTTGTAGGACACGCTCACCTGGCCTCCTATCCCTCGCATGTTTATTAAGGACTCTTCTATTCTTATTAGCTTCCTGGACATCTCATCTCGCCCGGACTGTTCTATGATTTTCAGCTTCCTGGACATCTCATCTCGCTCTTCTTTTCCTGTGACCTTTTCATTTTTAGCATGAGGCTCATCCCGAGGGCTTTGCTTGTGTGAGTCAGGAACCTTGTGGGCAACCTCTGAGGGGTCATTTTGGGCATCATAAGCTTTGAGTGGGTATTCATTGTTGGGGATAGTGGATATGACAGGAGGGAAAATTTGGGAAAAGGTAATTAGAGGATGAGTGATGGAGCTACTAGGGTGGTTGGGAAAGTTATGATAAACGAGTGGATCTGGAGAGCATGGAGGATAATCCGGCACTATGACCAGAGGTTGGGTAAGAATAACATCTAAGAAGCTAGGTGGTGGCGGGGGTGGTGACTTCCTAGTTATCCAGGCCTGATACATGTCCGTCATGTGTTATCTTAACATTCTTACCTCATCAGCCAAACCAATGTCCTGTTCAACCAACTGCTTTCGGGCACCGGTATCAACCAACCCAATTTTATTATTGTCCGCCATTGCCTTTTGACTTTCTGTTATGAAGAGGAGTTACTACTTCGAGAACCACAAAACAACCACCTTTCTGCTATGAAGATATCAAAAGGAACCAAATGGGGTCATCCTGTTAGCACTAGGGCATTTAGCAGCAAAAATATCACATTACGTGTAATGCACCTAGCAACAATTAATGGTTCTAGAATGACTTTGAGGGTCATAAGGTCACTTGGCATCATCCTAATTTGTCCATTTGAATCTTCTCTTTTCTTTTCTTTCCTCGCACTTCTTAGCTCGCTCATTTTCCTTCCCCTTTTTTCTTTCTGATTATCGCTCTTTTCTTCCCTCTCATTTCTCACATCCCGTAATTTCACCATCTTTTTCTACTTTTTTTTTCTTTTTTCTTTTTTTTCTCTTTTTTTTCTTTCTTTTTCTTTCAATAAAAAAATGATTCAATCGAACCTTATGTAGGTTGCCTACGTATCATAACGCTGCATTAATCAGATCTTTGCGTAGTTCTGAAAGATCCAGGATAAAGGAAACAAACTGACGTTCTCTTTTTATTTTTCTTTTTCTTTTCTTTTTACCTTAATGACTACTCTGACGAGAAAAGAGAAATAAAAGAAGCAATTTTTTTTTTTCAATTTTCTAGACTCAATTTTTTATAACCTATCCTAAACTAAAGCTTTATATATATATATATATATATATATATATATATATATATATATATATATTTTTTTTTTTTATTTT
>MU776971.1:22293-35154 GCA_026770625.1 Nicotiana glauca | reverse complement strand
ATATATATATATATATATATATATATATATATATATATATATATATATATATATTATTTTATTTTATTTTATTTTATTTTATTTTTTTTTAAACAAACACTCTATGGGAATTTATTAAGGAAAAATCCGACAAGAGAAAAATATTTTTTGATTCTTTTCTTTTCTTCCTGAAATGAAGACCAAACAATTATCCAAAGAAAAATGTTTCGAATTTTCATTTGATATCCTTGAAGAAAGATTTCGAAACGAGAAATAAAAAATAAAAAATATTTTTTTGGATTTCGATTTTTAATTACCTAAGAAAGAAACTTTAAAGATAAAGATAATGTATGTTTTTTTTTCTTTTATGCACAATGTCCTAAAATTCTTGGAAAAATAAAAGAATATATTTTTTCATTTCATATTAATTTTCCAAAAAAGAACCATAAAAGAAAATCTTTTTGGATTTTTGAGATCAACACCTTAAAGAACACTTTTAAAAGGGTATTAAAAGGAAATTCTCTTTTTTTTTTTTTGAATTTTTAATCTTAATATACTAAAAAAATATAAAAGCAATTTTTATTGTGATATTAATTGCCTAAAGAAAGAACCACCTCAAAGGAATTTTTTTTTATTTCTAGAATTAGTACTCTAAAGAAACTTATAACGGAAATATGAAAACACAAAATTTCTTTTTGGTTTTTTGATTTATAACACACTTTTTTCAATACGAAATTAGTTAATACAATAACAAAAGATTCGACATTACTGTAAAAAACTAGAAGGTAAAAGACAACATAAAAAGAAAAATAGACTCAAAACACAAAAAGAAAAATCCCCTTAAGCAACTCCTAAATGATGCTGACTGGATGGTCACGGGGTATCTGTCATGCTCAAACTCCGGTAAGTATATCTACACCTGTATGAGAAAACTTTAAACCAACACTATGTGAGACAATAACACTCCTTACTGGATACATGCAAGACATGATTGAGGCTATTTTTGCAAAATGGCTTATTTAGCTTAAAGGTGTCTAGAAGTGCAAAATTTGGCTAAGATCCCGCAAAGCCAAGAACCTAAAATTTTGTCACAACCTGGATTTCCCATCCTCGGAAGTTGTGATGGCACTACTCGCAGAAGCTAGGCAAGCCAAATTTAGTTACTTTTCGCTTACAACATAATTTCCCCTTTTAACAATCTATGGCAACAATATAAAACAATGAAATTAAATATAGCGAAAGTCTTAATTATAGAAATTGAATCAAAATGCGGAATAGTCAATATAAGCCTCTACCCTAGACTGGTGTCACAATACTCATGAACTGCTAAGAAATACTAAATACAAAGGTCTGAAAGAAAAATATAAATTGTTTGTCTTGAAGACAATGAGGCAACAAGCTAAAAAGAGAGAATAAGGGAGACACTGGGCTTGCAGACGTCTGCAAGGCTACCTCGGGACTCGTTTGACTGAAGGCTTGGTCCCATACTAATGTTGTTGTTGCTGCTTGAAACCTGGACCTGTGCAAATAGCACAAATTGTAGCATCAGCACAACCGATCTCATGTGCTGGTAAGTGTCTAGCCTAACCCCGGCGAGGTAGTGACGAGGCTAGGACCAGACTTCAGATAATCTCATGGAGATGTATATTCAAGTACAATGGAAAAGTAGCAAGAACATACCAATTTTAACGGGGGAAGGGAGCATGCTTCAGGGGTAACATATAGAAATAAAATATCAGGAGTAATGGTTGTTGATACCTAATTTTCCCTTATGTATTTTATACACCCAAATATTCTCAAAATAGTATATTCATGCATATATAAGCATTCCCAAGAGTTTTGGTATTTTTCCTTATTTTTTAAAGTTCTTAGAATCAATTTGTTGTCTATTTTAATAGTTCAAAATTCAATAATTATTTCCAGACTATCATTATTGGTGAATAATTTATTTTATTCTCATATTTACACCAAAATATAATTAAGGTAATTTTTGTACATTTTTACAAAATTGCTCATTATTTTTAAAAGCTAATTGCATATAAATGCAATTATAGCCTATTTTATGATTAATAGTGTTTTACAATTGTAAAATTAGTTCTAATATTTTTTAATTAATACATATATATTATTAATTGGTTCAGCATCTTCAATTTTCCTTTAAAATCATTTTTACTATTTTTATAAAATAGCATGAGGAAAACTGGTTATTTCAATTTTAGCCACATTTCATTTCAATTATAGCCTCAATTTCGTTTTAATTGACCCCAAATCAGGCCCCAAATCGATGACCCAATTCAATTTTTTACCCGACCCCTGACCCAATTAGCAAACCCGTCCGTTTGTATTTTTAAATCCTGTCCGTTGATCATTTTGATCAACGGCCCTCATTCGTTCTTTCCTTTTTAATTCTACACGACCTAACCCTAACCCCCATTTCCCCTTCGACCACCACCTTCAAACCCTCCCCTTCTCTCAAATGCTCTCAAGCCCTCAAAACCCTAATCATCTCCCTTGTCTTCTCCGATCAATCTCACCGGAGTCCATGGCTTCTCAAGCCATGGACAGCCTGTGCTCACCTGCTTTAACCCCCAGGCATTGGTTGTTCAAGGTTTTGAGGTTTGTCCTCAATGATGCCTGTTCAGATCCTCCGCCGATCTGTGCTCCTATGGCTTCTCCGGCTCCATTCCGACGTGTTCGAGCCTCAAGAGCTTAGATATGGCTCAGATTTACTCCAGTCCAGATCCTTTCCAAGCCTTCTCATTGCTAAGGTTTCTGAGAAACCCTAAAATCTTGTTCGAGGTTCCTTCTTCCTTTATTTTCTTAGATCTGTGATAGATCTGTGTTATACTCGAGGTTTTAAAGCTTTTCCCTTAATTTTTTTTTTCCAAAACTAGTCTGTTTCAATTTAGGTTTTTTTTCAAAATCTTAAAAGATTTCCATTTCTTCTTTTTCTTCTTTCTTTGTGTGAATCTGTCCATTTATGCCATGTTTTATGAGTTTTCGCTTATGTCTTGTATCCTTTCCTCGCACGTCTTCTCCTATTTGCTGTTATTACGTATATGCTTCTATCTGTGCTCTGTTATTTCTTCTACTGGTTTCTACAGCATGTTTACATGTCTATCTTATGTGTTCCTTTACTATTTTCTTACTGAGTCTTGTTTGCCTTTACCGGACCTGTGTTTGAGTTCTAAACCTATTTCATCTACTGTTCCTAAGTTCTATGTCACCTCTTTTCTCTCCTGAACTTGCTTGAGTTCTGAGCTTTTCTTAAACCTGTTCTTTATGATTTTTCACTATGTTGGTTCGAACTTGCTATTGTATCTGTGTGCTCTGAAAGAGACCTTGAGTTTGTTTCAATGATTTGCCTTCTCCTTTCTGTACCCGAATTGAAACCCTAGTGTTTGGGGTTTTTGCGAGTTTTGGGTTCTGTGTTGGGACTAGGGTCCTCTTTAGGACCCCGGGCTCTCTCAAACTCATGCTGAGTCTATAAACTGAGCTAGAACTTTCCTTTGCTTATGATTTTGAAACTGTCTATGCCAATCTTTTCTTTCTTGTTTGACACTTGTGTGCTTATATATGAGGGTTTTTCTTTCAAAAGGGTTCTGCCAACTTGTAATTGATTCCAATTTCCTTTTAATAAGGCTCGATTGATTTGTTACTAATTTTTCCAATTGAACTTTTCCTCACCCTTTTTCTGACTAAGTTCATTCGAACAAAGCTTTCAATTTACTGTCTGTTTGATTGATCTACTTGCCTTATTTCTCACAAATCATGTACCATAGGATTCTTGTCTTAAATGCGCTCTGTGTATTTACCTGTGTTACGATACTTTGGAAAGATTTTTGATTGTTTCCCTTTCCTTAATTATCCCATGCCCGTTTGAAATCAAACCCCTAAACCAAAGGGAAATCCTATGTGATTGATTGAAAACTATTTTCTTTCATTTTTTCTTACTTGTTTTCTGCACTATAAGAAGTGACAACTCTTTCTGCTCTTGGAGACTTCAGAATTCAAAAAAAAAAACACTTCTCACAGCTACATACGACACAATTGCAATACTTTTTCTACTACTACTTTCTCTACTTCTAATACTGAGCTCTCTGCTCCTCTTCTCTTTTACTGTCTGAAACATTCTTGAGTTCCTTTGAACTCTCAAGTATTTGCTGAAGAACTTGAGTTTGCTCCTGCTGATCTCTTGCTGTCTGTGTACTCTATTGTTCTGCTATTCTAGTACTTTGCATCTGGTATGTCATTCTTAGTTAAATAATGACCCTTCACTATGTGTTTATTTTCTAGGCTGTTATGCTTTCTTTCAACATGTGGTTGTTTCTAGACTGTTGTGCCTTCCTTCATCATGTTTCTGCAACTCTGTGAGCACTTATTCTTATGTGAACCCCTTCCCTTTTACCCCTTTGTATGAGAGTATAGTTCCAGTCATGGCAGCATCATATTATTGTTGCCCATGACTTTGAACTAAGTTCTTTTGAACCCTTACTCAAACCAATTCCCACTCCCCTTTCCCCTTTATGTGCTGAGCCTTGACTCAAGTCTGGTGGTTTCCTAATCACCATCCAGACTCAGGTCTGACCTCTAAGGTCTGCTCTTAATTTGTTTGGACCAAGCAACTGTTCAGGGGTGTGCCAGTCTACACCCATGGCTGGGCATGACTACCATTTGCTATGGTTCCCTAATCCCTCTCTCACTTTTCACTTATTACTAGTTCTAAGTTTTGCCCCCCTTTGGTAAGCCATGCTTTGGGACCTTGGAGCTCCCTCTGAACTTGGATGCCTGAGGGCTGGCTATTCCACACTACACTATTCTTTTCTAATTATTATCCAGAGTGTAAGTGCTGCCTGGAGCCCTTGAGGCTCCTTGGAACACTGTAACACTTTGGATAACAGAAGGCTTTGGAAATCTGGATCCCGAAATTGTTTAAACGCATGTTGTTGGACAACAAGATTGAATTAGGCTGCTTGGATCCAGCTGTTAGCTTTTGATATATCTTTAATTTCAGTTTCATTTGTAAATAATCTTTATATGAAAATTGGGGGATATAGTAAAAAAGGGTGTGGGAGGGGTTTACTTTCTTGCATCAATAAAAGGGTAGATATCATGTCTTTAGGACTTTAATTTCCTTACTAGACATCTTGCCTATAGGTCTATTTAATGTTTTAATTTAGTCACCTAGATACCATGCCTATAGGGTTTAACGCTTAATTACGCTGCAAGTCATATAGAAATTCTGCCTATAGGGTTTAACGTTTAATCATATTGCAAGTCATTAGAAATCCTGCCTATAGGACTTAATATTCATGTAATCAGTTGCATATTGAAACCATGCCTATAGGAAGTGCATATGCATTAGGCAAACCGTAGGGTAATCAAACAATCGCTCTTTCATCAGTTCAACAACTGGTCGTAAAATCAAATATAGATATCATGCCTATAGGATTTCGTCTCAAACTCGCCTGATTCATTTTAAGCAATAACGTTCTATCAACCGGTCTTTAACATTTTAATGTCATGTTTTCAATAAAATTCTCATAAACCAGTATGTTTTTTTACTCCTCAAATCTGTATCCTTCTTCAGAAATAGTTCTTTTAAATCTTTTGCCTAAATGTTTTACTCGTTCCCTGAAACTGTCTTTCGAAAATAGTCCTACAACTCGTCTTTCCCTTAAAATATTCCCACTTTCTGGAACTCTTTCACAACTCTCCTATGTTTTACTCAAACAGTCTTTATTTTGTCCTTTAACTCTTCTGCATTAGTCCATTCATTTCTTTTCTGAAATCAGTACTTTCTAAATAACTCATTTATAATACTTTAATTCCTGACAATTGGATCCAAGTTGCCTAATGCAGATTTTTTGTCTAAACATATGTATTAAACCAATCCGCTCGCTGCTTAATTTTTAATTTTTTAAAAGACCAAACCAGTATGTGTAAAGGCATGCCAAACTATATGTTATCTGATTTATGGGGTTTATGTGAGCCTTGTCTCTTTCTTTGTTCATTCCCCCTACTTGTTCCTTGGTTTTTTGAATGTCGATTAGAATTTTTGTCCTTTAAACTCCATAAAAGCCCCCATCCCTTTCTTCCCCTTTTAGGATTAGAAGTCCTAATACCCCGGGACTGAAAGTTTGGGACGGGTAGTAGAATGCAATAGGCAAACTATACCATTCCGCGCTCTAATACCTTTACGGGGTGGGAAGGGTAGACATGGAGATGATGATTACACAAAAACACTATGTGCACAATCAGGTGCCGGTGTTGTGAGAATGATCCATGTAATGTATAAACCTAGGACCCCCTCTTCCCCTTTATTAGTTTAATAATTTCTTAGAATTTTTAAAAGCTGTCCGGTCTTCAACTTCTGTTCCTTGCACTTCTTTCGAGTTACTTATACCAATTATTGAACCCCTTTCCTTTACTTGTATCTCTTCTTTAATCACAAAAACTATTTCCTTCCAAATTTCAGCACTTCTAAATCCTTTTCACATTCTTATTTTTAACCGTTTCCCATGTTTGCAATGCTTGTTTTTTTATTTGTTTGCTTGCATTTAAAGTTACAATTGTAGCATGGATGGGAACCACACTAGTGGATCTTGAGGGGTACACCTTCCCCTCGAGATAATTTCAAGTCCTTACCCGAACACTGGTTTTCTATCTTTATTACTTTTAAAGTGTCCTAATGCACTATAATTGTTAGGTAGTGACTCTCCAAACTCTCAAAACCCAATTCCCAATGTGGGAAAAGAGTTGTCCTCCTAAATGTTGTGAACCCGATTTCGCTCTTTAGGGAAAAAGGGGGCGTCGACAACATGGTGACTCTGCTGGGGACGTTTTTAGGCTTTTACCATTACATGCTATTTGTGACTTAATTGCCTTTATTTCTTTCCTTTTATTTATTTCATCATGAAAACTAACTTGGCTCTTCATGTCTTTCCTTTCTTTTAACTGCTCTCCTTTACTGCTTTATTATTTCAATACCGATGTAATTTCGAGCATTTATTGTAATCATTCATTTTATGTACGTGAAAATACATGTCAACTTGCTTTATTCTTGTAAATTGCATCTTCAACATCATACTCCACTCGTGCCAAAATAAATACTATAGCAACGCTTATAATGAGTAGTTGCGCACTTCCAATACTATCACCCCTAAATTTGGCAAAGGCGTATTTGCGGTAAAGCCAGTCGATCAACGGTGTAGTCAACGGTTCCGTGCCTTTCCCTCTTGAGTTGTCCACTCAAGAGTACCAGTATAGCACTTCAAAATAGAAATCTTACTCCGTTAAATTGTACATGCATCATGGTCAAACCTAGGCGAGTCAGCTATGGTGTCCACATAATGACTCATTAAGATAGCCTTGTCCAAAGTCCACCGGGTTTCCTTGAAACCCAAACGGACACCTCCACGTTCTGTGCATTTATTTGGAGAACTTAAGTGCTTTTCTATGCTAATTATTAATTTAAATAGTCGAGTCTGGTAGGGGTAAGGACCTAACACTCTATTTTAATGAGGCACGAAATCCCCAGATTTGGCGTGGTGACCAACATCCATCCAAGGCTACTGAATTGGTGGAACGACCTCCATTCTAGTGATCAGACACTTGTCCACAAGTACCTAGGGAATCTGCCTTCTCTCCTAGAGATCCAAACCAACAACAGAATCATAGAGGCTGCAACGTTATTATGGGATAGTGACAAATCTGTGTTCCGCTTTGGTGATCTTGAAATGACTCCTTTACTTGAAGAGATAGGGGGTCTAGCCGGGATTCCTTGGGAGACTTCGGGTTTGCTCATGCCAGAAAATCGCAAAGGAAGGGTTTTTCTTAAGATGATGGGATTGAAGAAAAACCCAGACTTAACCTGTTTTAAGGACTCCTACATCCCGTTTGACTATCTGTATGAAAGGTACGGCTATAGCAAGTCATACCACACCTATTCAGATGAATTTGCTATCATCTCGTTGGGGCATGTCCATAGGAGGGTTTTTGTCTTCATGTTTTACATTTTGGGGATGATTGTGTTCCCAATGAAGAAGTCTAGGATCCACACCAGACTAGCCATGGAAACCAAAACTCTAATGGAAGGGATTGGTGGGCAAACTTTCAACATAGTGCCCATGATTGTCTCGGAGATATACCGTGCCTTGAGCAAGTGTCAACAACAAGGCAATCATTTTGAGGATTGTAATTTGTTACTTCAACTATGGCTCATGGAACACCTCCAGAAAGGGGAATACCAATAAGAGATCTTATGCAGGGATTGGGATGACCAAATTGCCTTCCACCAGCCAAGGCGTATGAGTTACATACCCAAATCGTTCACACAACCAGAGGATGCCAAGGGATGGGTGGAAGTATTTGAAAATCTGAAAGAAGACCAGGTGCAGTGGATGTTTGAGTGGTTCCCCACGGATGAGTTCATCGTTCGATTCCGAGATGTCCCATTCCTCATACTAATTGGTTTAAGGGGAACTTACCCTTATGTTCCTCTCGGAGCCATGAGGCAAGCTGGAAGAAAACAAATCATATCGAGAGTCGATAAGACAAGTCACCTCAGGGCTAATTTCCAGGATGACAATAGCCCTCACCGGTACCAAGCTTAGCATTTGTGGCATTGCAAGATCGTTTTGGAGAAAGAATCCCTTGAGCCAGACAGGTATCACGCCGGCTGCGTGCTGCACTACTTGGGTTGGTTAGATGACAATGGTATGGGTCAGCCAAGATCCGCTCGGGGTCACAGAATTATTGACGAGCATGCTGAAACACAGGCTTAGAGAGTATGAAAGTGAGCATCAGGAAATACAAGAAGCCCATCAGAAATTGATCGAGGAGTAGAAAGAAATGGCTGTCAGCGCCAACAACCGGATACCGTATTTGGAGCGGGGTTTATTAGAGCTGGAAGGGAAGTTCATCAAAAGAATTGAAGATTGTCAAAACGCTGAAGGAAATGTATGCGGACATCTGGCCCAAGCTTATTTGCTGCTAGGACTACGCGAGTTGGTGGAGCTATTCGAGGGAGATAAGACTGCCAAATCTGGGGAAGGTCCTTCTAGGACCAAGTAGTTAGGAATCCTTTATTTTGCTTTAACAATGTAATAATGACAAAGGCCACTAGAGACATTTACTTTCTGTTATTTAGAGTCGTTTTGGATTTGTCTTATTTTTATCAATAAAATGAGGCATTTAGCATTATAAGTTCTCCAAAACTAACTGTCGCTAGGCCTACCTCGAGCACAACGAGGCACCCAAATTAGGACACGATTTATATCCCCGCACAATGTTTTTAAATACTGTAACATTTTTTCCTCAGAATCCACACTAACTTGTTACCTTTTTTGTTTTTTTTTCTTTTATTTTTCTTCCCCTCCCCAAAGGTTAGTTCGCGCATTCTGGCACCATCAGCATATTCTATGATATCCAAGGGCCCTCCACCTCCTCCTCCTCCGAGTCCTGTTCGGAACAAGAGCAAAGGAAGAATGGAAAACACAAGTGCTAGAAAGGAGATTGAAAGGGAAGAAACTTCTCAGGGTACCCCAATTGCTAAGGGAACTGCTGCTCATCTTGAGCAGAAATTGCTGAAATTCCAGGAAGAGTTGGACCAAGTTCGGAACTTGGCAAGCCTATTATTCTCTCTTGCTGCTCCTGATGTCAACACCCAAAACCCCGCACCTCCATAAAATACCCCGCAACCACAAATACAGCCTACCCACGCTCAAACCTGCTACAATGCTCCATTTCTCGAGCCACCAAACACCACAAACAACCACCTCCACAACCCTCCTATCTTTGTGGATACCATACCTCACTACACCCAACCGATCTTAAATGCACCGGAGTCTGATGACAAAGACTCTCTCATCAAGAACTTAGCAGCTGAGCTCAAGAAGTTAACTAGTGGGGTCCAGGGTGTCGAAGGTAGCAAAGGCATTGAGGGGCTGAACTATAAAGACTTATGCATTCAGCCAGATGTTGAACTTTCGGAGGGGTACAAGCCTCCCAAATTCGAAATGTTTGATGGATCCGGAGATCCCAGGGTTCACCTGAGGACCTATTGTGACAAGTTAGTAGGGGTTGGAAGAGATGAGAAAATCCACATGAAGCTCTTCATGAGGAGTTTGAAAGGAGATGCGCTGTCCTGGTACATCAGTCAGGACCCCAAGAAATGGACGAGTTGGGTAGGTATGACAACGGACTTCATGGACAGGCTCTGTTTCAATACGGAAAATGCACCGGATGTGTTCTACATACAAAACTTAAAGAAGAAGCCCACCGACACATTCCGTGAGTATGCTACTCATTGGAGGTCAGAAGCTGCGAAGGTCAGGCCAGCCCTGGAAGAAGAACAAATGAATAGGTTCTTCGTCCGGGCTCAAGATCCCCAATATTATGAAATATTGATACTGATCGAGGGTCAAAAGTTCTCTGATATCATCAAACTCGGAGAAAGAATCGAGGAGGGCATCAAGAACGGTATGGTAACAAATCTTGAAGCATTGCAAGCCACCAATAAAGCTTTACAAACTGGTGGAGCATTTAAGAAGAAAGATGTAAGTGCCGTGATGATTGCACAGGGAGCCAAATCACCACCAAAATACCATACCTGCCCATCACCTCCACTTATATATCAGCCTATCCCAAATTGCCAAGCACTCGTACCCTCCTATCCACCTCCCGTTTACCAATCTACTCCACCTCTCACATATCAACCAACTTCACCCAGATACTATCAACCAACACCTGTTTACCATGCTTATAACACTCGACCCACTCTCTACCAATCGCCACCTACCCGCCAAAATTTCCCAAGGCCCAGACCAAATTTCGACAGAAAACCTCCCAGGCAGTACACAACAATCGCTGGGCCAATCGACCAATTATATGAGAGACTCAAAACTGCCGGTTATGTCACTCCTATCCCAGCCAAAACACCAGAAAATCCCTCCCAGTGGATCAACCCCAACAAGACCTGTGCGTATCACTCCGACATGAAGGGGCACACCCTTGACGAATGCCATTCCTTGAAAGACAAGATTCAGTCTTTGATCGACAACAAGGTCATCATAGCAAAGGAGCCCACTCATAATATTCGTAACAACCCCCTGCCTGACCACAAAGGTGGAGACGTTCATATGATTGAGATCGAGGATGATTGGGACCCCAAAGGGTCGATAGGTTTGATTGCTCAAGGGGATGAACCAAAGAAGCCAGAAGTTACCCTTAACCCAATTGGTGTGTAGAATCAACCCTCCAAGGATGATGACGTAAATATGTTTGTACCACTTGAATTTGAAGCGCCTCCTTCTGCAAAGGCATCTGGGCTGATCGAAGTTGAGTTTGGGATTCCTAAGGCACCTACACCTTTTGAAATTGCTGTGTTGCCACCAAGGGTGCCTATTCCGGTGGCAATGACTGACATGATGCCATTCCACTCAAATGCCATACCATGGGATAACACTGCCGAAGCTAGGAGGAAAGGAAAGACAAAGACAGGAGAAACAATTGCCGCACAAGGAATGACTAGAACAGGGAGGGTCTACACCCTAGAGCACCTAGCTGAGTCCGATAAGCAAGCCCAGGACATCCTATTGAAACTGGGCCCTGACGATCTTTGGAGGAAAATACAGGCAAGGGATTCTCGATCGCTGAACAATTGAACAAAACACCAGCACAAATATCTATCCTGGCTCTTCTGCAGAGTTCAGATGCTCACAAGAATGCCTTAATGAAGATACTGAGCGAAGCCTATGTGCCTAGCAATATAACCGGAGGAGAGATGGAGAATATGGTGGGGCAAGTGCTGGAAAGCCACAAAATAACCTTCCACGAAGACGAATTGCCACCAGAGGGTTTGGGTCATAACAAGGCGCTGCACATCACTGTGCAATATGAAGATTATTTCATCACCAGAGTCCGGATCGATGGAGGATCTAGCCTCAACATATGCCCACTTGTAACTCTCAGAACTTTGGGAAAAGGCCTGGACGAGATCAAAGACGGGGCTATCAATGTCAAAGCCTTCGATGGGTCCTAGAGATCAACTATTGGAGAAATCAGCCTGTGCTTACAAATGGGACCAATGTGGATCGACGTCGACTTCCAAGTGATAGATGTCTTGGCATCCTACAACCTGCTATTAGGACACCCCTGGATCCATGCTGTTGGAGCCGTAGCATCAACCCTACATCAGGTGGTGAAGTTTGAATGGAATCACCAGGAATTGATCATTCATGGCGACTGTAGTAATCCCATATACAGTCGCCAGACCATCCCAATGATTGGAGGCAGAAGGAGAATAGGCAGAGAGATAATCGCATCGAAAGGGTCAACGCTGCAGACAAAGACAGGTGGTGGGACAACAATATTGAAAGCATCCTGAATTGGTGTAGGTACGAGCCTGGAAAGGGGCTCGGTAAAAATCTTCAGGGGATCACTAAGCCCATCAAACTGAAGAAGCATAGCACTACCTTTGGCTTAAGGTATGATTATACTTGGAAGGAATTCCAGAATTGGTCGCCACCATGGCGTGGCCCCTACTATCCGTTGGAGTTTTCGATACCTAGCCTGGATCAAACCTTCCAGCTGGCAGATACTATATACGGGTCCGAAGAAGATGAGACATTGGCAGCCATGAAGAATTTGTTCCTAGAGGATGATGATATGGACTGTTGTGTTCTTTTTGAGGAGGAGGGGGAGGAAGGCCCTTCCATACAAGCCGCAAGCAAAGGAGACCGCCTCAGCAATTGGTCAATTAGGACTGCCAGGGCCCGGAAAGCTTCGCGGTAGTAAGGCTAAACAAAAGCACCATGCATCTCATTTTAGCTTACTTTACTAGTTGATTTTCTTTCCGCATTGTCTTTATTTCAAAAAGAG